>PVJC01016343.1:0-33821 GCA_004026665.1 Murina feae | reverse complement strand
TTTGGCCCTAGCTGGTTTGGCTCAGTGGGTAGAGTGTCAGCCTATGGAGGGAAGGATGCTTGCTGGGTTTGATTCAATGGCACATGCCCGGGTTGTGGGCTCAATATCCAGTAGGGGGCGTGCAGGAGGCAGCCGATCAATAATTCTCTCTCATCATTGCGGTTTCTCTCTCTCTCTCTCTCTCTCTCTCTCTCTCTCTCTCTCTCTCTTTCTCCCCCTTTCCCTCTGAAATCAAAAATATATTTTAAAAATAAACTTTCCTTGTTCGTATAAGATATGCGAGAGAAAAATATTTCCTTTGATGATTACAACAGACATTAGGATAACTTGTGAGAATTCTAATAGACCAGAGATTTATTTTACACAGAACACACATGCACGCACAATCACACCCTCCTGTATTATAGAATAAATACCTTTGAAATGGTCAAAAAACTACATTCCTACGGAGACTGTTTACCTGAAACTCATCCTCCTGTCTTGGAAGGAACAGCTGCTCTGGGCTGTCCTTGCTAAGACTTATTGGTCCGGTGACTCCTTCATCTCCATACACCCAGAGTGTGACATTGGCTCGAGTCCCTGCGTTTCCTTTCAGCACTAACACCTTCCATTCATCTTCTGACAGAAGCGTCTCACTCTCTGGGAAGGTCTGCCTTCTTCTATGGGGGTAAAAAAGCATTAGTGGCAGATCAGATGCAATGTCAGGCTGACAGGATCCTTTGTCTCATGGAGCCCAAGGACATCAAAACAGAGCAGGGAGGGGACGGGAGGGGTGGGGTGGGCAAGGGAGGCACTGAACTGCTACAAACTCCGGAGAGCTGATTTGTGCTCATCTCCTCTCAACGAGGCTCTGGTCGACGGAAACTGAACTACTGAAGAAAATCCAATGAGGACAATAAGCATCTGAAATGCCTGGCAATCTCTCACTTGTCCTCAGCACTTCAACATGAATGTGTGCTGGCATTTGCAGTCTGTGTCCATAGGTTTCTCATAAAGCTGCCTGCCTGGCTCACAAGTTTTTAGACAGAGCTACTGCAATATAAAGTAACAAAGAAAACTGGAAAACACATTTTCAAATGAGATGTAAAAATAGCAATTTTTGAGGAGAGAGAAAATTTTTCTGAAATAGTTCTGGGGGAGAGGGGGGATGGGGATCCCTATGGGAAAGAGCAATGTAAGGATCAGAAACCACAGATAGAATTTTCACAAATGCAAGTGGTTTCTGAAGTGCTTAGAGCAGGTTTTTGGGGTGGGGGTGGGGGGTGGGCAGGGACCACATAGCAGCAGTGTGTCCCAAGGCAGCCTCCATCAGCCAGGAGAAGCCAACCAAACAGCAGCTCCTTGTTTGTAAGAGATGCTTATAAAGGGAAGTTCCCAACTTGCTGTCTTCTTTGCACTCTGCTTAGCCTGTTGCCTCATGAAGAAGATACTGGGGAATGTAGTGCTCAGAGCATTGCCTGGGCTCCTCTGCATTGGTTGCCTAAATTGCCCCAACATTTGCATGTTAATTCTTAACTGAGATTTCCAGGTAGAAATCATATATTACAGACTTAGGACATGAAATAAAATGTCCTTAAAAGGAAGCCGAGACTCTCCCTACATTTAATTATATGGAATTAAATAACAGGCAACCTTAGGAAGCACCTAGGATCTTAGTACAGCATTAGCATGATGACAACAAACCCAGGAAGTGGCTAGTTACTTCCTGCTATAATAAACAAATTTTAAAATAAAATAAAAACTATGCCAAAAAATGTATTTGCTAAAAAGGGACTTACCTTTATCTTTTAAAGGTGCCTCCTCTTTACTGTCCTAGATCATCTCTATCACTATAATAGCAAGCATTTTTTCAATTAGAATAATAATCACCATTTATTAAGTTCCTATTCAATGCTAGGCTCTTTGTTGAATGCTTCACATTCATTGTTTCATCCCATGAAGTGAGTCAAATTATGTTGTCCATTTTAAAATGAGAAAAAGAGGTAGAGGCTAAGTAATGTGCTCAAGTCATATAGTAAGTAAATAATGAAATGTCTAAATCCGAAGCCTCTGCACTTCAATGAGCTGGAGAGCTGTTCTGTGTTCATCTAAAGACAGTTCAGCAGGACACAAGATTTTATTCAGTGCTAAGCACTGTCTGAAAAACTTAGCATTCGTTACCATGTCAACCTTACTCAATCCTCACACCAGTCCTATGCGGTACTGTCCCCTATGAGACCGCTAAACAAAACGGGACTCAGAGGTTAAGAAATTTGCTGACAGCTATACAGGCAGTAACAAAAAATTAAACTTCAAACCCAGGCAGAGCAAGGTTAAATCCCACGTCATTCTGGGTGTTATATCAAAGGCAGCTAACCTAGAAAAGGTCACAAATATTTTTCCAACAAGATTTTATGGTACAATTTAGTTTTCCAATATTTTATGTAAACACTTGACTGTTATTGGTAGTCTATCACAATCAGGAGCCTTGCAAACATACTTGCAATTTCTTCAGAGCCCAGATAACAGCAGTCAGATCTCTGCTGATGAAAACTCCGCAGGACGTCCATGAGTTCTTCCCAGAGAGAAACTTGTGAACTAGGTCAGCAGGATACTCTTTAGGATGCTAATTATCTACTTAATGTCTTATGAATATCTTTTGCTCAGCTAAAAGGATCATTTTTACTCAATTCAAGAAAACTTCTTTTAGTTCCTATTATGTGTTAGGCACTGTGTTAGGTTCATTGCTCCCTCAATATTAATGGCAGAGATTAAAAGGTTCAAAGATAAATAATGACAGTCTCACTCTGGACATACACACTATCTAGTGGGAAAGACAGACATATAAACAGTTGGATTTCAAAGATACAAACACATGCACAGGAAACAAAAGAAACAGGAAGTTCAGATATAGCAGAGTCATTAACTATAGGGGGTGGCAGGAAAGGCTCCTAGAGGTAACCTGAGCGCTGGATGTGGGAGGATGAATTAAAATTTTTAGAAAGTGAAGGGAAGACTTGTAGTAGCAGACATTATGAAAGAACTACAGTAGTGAGATGTGCTTGAACAAGACAATGAGATCGTGAAAGGCATTGGGCAAGTTGGAAGTTGGCACACCTTTGTGCAGACAACACGGAATAAGTCAAGATTCTAAATTATGGTGGTGACATGCTCTGAGTGTTAGAAAGATCTGTCTGAAACAGGGCGGGCTGTATAAAGCAAGGAGAGACTGAGGCAGGAAGGCCAGTGAACAATGTAAAATGAAAAAGCAAAGGGGTCAAGACACCATGGTTACGTGGTTTTAGTTTTCTGGGTGTCCAAATATGAACACGTGTGTGTGTGTGTGTGTGTGTGTGTGTGTGTGTGTTTAGCCTGTTGGTTTGATTTAATCTGCAAACATGTGATGGTCTCTAAAGTCTCTTCTTGCTATAACATTTGCACAAACATAATACATTTGCAAAAACATAACAATCATCCAGGGTGCACTCATGTTTCAGAATTCATGACTTAACATTGTATAATTTATAATATAGAACAATCAATTAAAGTTTGTGCTGTTACCAATTAAAAATGAGTTCCATCTAATACTCTGATATTTTGGAAATTCACCAAAATCCATTAGTCTCAGATAATAAATATATTCATTTGAGAGCCATAAAAGCAGCTGCTTTTGTTGACTAGAGTTTTAAAATATTCTAAGATGCGAGAATATGGAGATTCTGATTTCAGCATCTGACTCATCCAGGGGGTCCCTAAATAAGATCTATAGTACCTAAAACTCAGATGTCTCAAAAATGTTCTTCATGAGGGTGACAGAACACTTTAATTAAGCATCACTCAAGTTGACTCAGTCAATATAAAATAAAATAAAGCTAAACTACCTCTGGTGCTGTTGATCTCCTGAAGCTCTGAAAGAAAATGTTAAATTACACATGGACATAAATAACAAATTAGCTGATTCCATACATAGTTCATGGGTTGATCAAAGCTGAGGTCAACTAAAGGCATGAATCATTATCAGAAAGTGTAGGCATAAAAAGACAAGTTCCATAAACCTTCGTGGGCTTTTTCAAGACAGTGTTTAAGAAAGAAGATTTACACTAAAATGAAAAGCAAAAACTGAAATCAAAAGTCCCTTAATTTTGATAGTACAGTATCACAAAAATGATTATTATTTAACCCTATTTTTTAAATGTAAAATAATCTGAAAAAATATAAAAAGTTAAACCATTTTCTCTATAGGTATCGTGCAATGTAAAAGTATCTATTTCTAAAAAATTAACACAAATAGTCTTGTTTTATTCATTAATTTGCCAGTTTCTTGGTGTAAGGTATAGTAGGCTTTTATATAGAACCCAGGAAGCACAACACTGATAGGGATAGCTAACAGAAAATAAGATGAAGTAAATCAAGGCTATCTCAACATGCTAAAATATTGGACTGATAGCAAGAAGAAGAATAAAAAAAACTGTTATCAAGGTAAAGGCCTAAATTTGGTTTAAAAATCAGTTACATCTTTTTCAATGAAAGAATATTATATGTACAATATCCTAGTGATCTTAGTATATACCAAGAGTCCAATAAGATGTGCTCTAAGCAACATTATATTAACAGATATATGGGGTCCACATTAAAGAAGTACCATTATTCTAACTATCCTGATTAAATGAGAAGACAGTCTCCTATTTAGACTCACACTTTAAAATCTCTCTCTCTCTATATATATATATATATATATAGAGAGAGAGAGAGAGAGAGAGAAAGAGAGAGAGAGAGATTTTTATAGATATATTCATGGCTTCCTTATATATAGATATAAGATGGCATCGTAGTAAACACGGCACTTAAATCCTTCCACAACCACATCAAAATTGCAACTAAAGATCAGCCATCATTTAGAACTGCCTAAAATCTAGCCAAACAGAAATCCTACAACTACGGATATAAAGAAGCCACATGGAGACTTGTAGGAGGGGCAGGGACCCAGAATGGGTTGGTCTTACACACACACATGTGGTGGATAAGTATTGTGAGGGTATCTCAGCTGCAGAGGTCTCCCCTGAGAAGCCAGGTGTCACAGCCCCACAACAGGCCACCTGGCACAGGGTTCCAGAGCCAGGAAGAGGAGTCCCCATAATTTCTGGCTGTAAAACCAGCAAGGGTTGTGGCTGAGTGAGGTGGAGGCTGCTGGAGTCCCAGGTGTTCCACTTAAGGAGCCCACAAACTTACTCTGACTTACTTACTCTAAGCTCCAGGTCTGGGACAGCAGCTCAAAAGACACCAGGGACACACAGGGAGCTTCCTCAATCTCTTGCTAACAAAACTAGCATCAAAATTCAACTTGGTCCTAAAGTAAAACCCTGCAAATTTAATGACATACACCTCTACTTACTACTACACAAACACTATTGTATAATAGAGGCCCGGTGCACGAAATTCGTGCACAGGTGGGGTCCCTGGGCCTGGCTGTTGATCAGGGCCTATTGGGCCATCTCGCCCAGTCCTGATCAGGGCCAGGCTGACTGGGGCCTGCCAGCTGCCAACTGGGTTGTGGGCCGTGGCCTCCTGCCTCCTGCCAGCTGCTGGCTGCTGGCCGGGGCCTCTTGCCAACTGCCAGACAGGGCCTGCTGGACTCGGGGGATGGATGGGGGGGAGGTTAGCTGGCTATGTGGGGTTGGCTGTGGGAGTGCACTGACCACAGGGGACAGCTCCTGCATTTGGTGTCTGTTCCCTGGTCAGTGTACATTATAGAGACTGGTTGACTGGTTGACCTGTCATTTCAGTTGTTCCGGTCGTTCGGTCATAACTGTCGCTTAGGCATATGTGTATATATACATAGATGTGGTATTATAAGTTCTAGATCTTTGTCTTCCTTTATTTTCTAATACATGAGCCTTTTGAATACAAATGACAGGTTTATTTTATCTGTAATACCTAACTCCCAAATTATATACATGTTGCCTTATCCTAAAGGTAGGCTGACAAACAATCTCATTCTTCAAGAATGGATAGTTGGTTTTGATGTCTTCAAAGTATAAAATAAGCTTTATAAATTTTCTAAAGTATTTTTCAACTAATTTAATTTATTTTTATATGAATTAATGTAACCCAAATCTTATCTAGCATAAGAGCTAAATAGCAAAACAAAGAGAAAGGTATTTCTCACAATAAATAAATTTTAACTACTACAGATGTTAGAAGTAGAAAGAGAATCATGACCTGATCACTCAGTAATGAATCAGTCTTCTAAGTAATCTACTCTAATAAAAGAGTAATATGGAAATTTCTCCAGATGCCTAAGCCATGCCCACCAGCCAAGCCATGTCCACCAGCCAATCAGAGCAGCTGTATGAAAATTAACCCAGCCAAGATGGAGGCCGGCAGTCACGGAGCTAGAGTAAACAGGAGGCTTCCATTGCACCAGGAGTAAACTGTCTGCCTAGGCCAGCTGGGCCTCTCTCTGCTCAAGGCAACATAGTTGCAATTATAGAAGCCACAGAGCTGAAGCAAACAGGAGGCTTCCATTGCACCAGTGATAGAGGAAACTGAATGCCTAGGCTGGCTGGGCCTCTACTAAGGCAATATTGTTTCAATTATAGAAGCCATGGAGTTAAAGCAAATAGGCTTTGTTACCTGCCTAGGCCTCAGCTTAAAGCAACAGTGTTTCAATTATAGAAGATAAATAAACCCCAGAAACCTGATTCCAGCCAGCCTCACTGGGATGTTGGGCCCTCAGCCCCACACCCAGGCTGGCCAGTTACCCCAGTAGGGACCTGTACCCTGAAGGGATTGTGGACAGCCTGAAAACGGCCCTCATCCCATCACCCAGGCTTGCCACATCCCAATGGGGTGAGGGTCCCCACTGGGGGGCTTGGCCAGCCTGCAAACAGCCATCAGCCCCTCACCCATGCTGGTCAGGCACTCCAGCAGGTGGACATCCCTTGAGGGGTCCCAGACTGCAAGAGGTCACAGGCCGGGCTGAGGGACCTCTCGAGTGCACAAATTTTTGTGCACTGAGCCCCTAGTATTAATATGTAAAGACATTTTCCCCACCTGAAGGATACTTATAAAAACCATTTCTACTACAATCAAAAAAGGCAAAATTTAAACAAATCATGAGCATTTTGTAGATGACATTTGAATTAGGAAACCTTTATCATCTAGATTTTCGGGATTTAATGTCTAAACACAAAGTATATGCTATATCAATGCTTCAAATAGTTAATAAATTAAACAGCTTAATTAATAAAGTTAAGTCTCCCTTCTCTCAGTTTCTGGCCCATTCTCCATTTCTATTGCTGTTAACTAGAATTGCCATAACATGTAGTATTGCTATTAACTACAATAAAGAAATTATGTCTTTTTATAATGAATTAATGACTTAAATTTTATTTTGTGCCTACTATGCCCTGGACATTCCTTCATATGACCCAGCAATCCCACTTCTAGTACATACAGAAATATTATTCAACCACGACAAAGAAAGAAATCCTGTCATTTGTAACAACAGGGGTGGAACTTGAGGACATTATGCTAAGTGAGATACAAAGACAAATACTGTATTATATCATTTACATGTGGAATTTAAAAAAAAAAAAGCCAAACTTGTAAAAACAGAAAGTAAAATGGTAGTTACCAATGGCAAGGGCTGGGAGTGGGAGAAAAGGGAGAGATATTTAAGGGTACAAACTTGAAGCTAGTAGATAAATAAGACCCGGAGATCTAATGTATAGTATAGCAATTATAGACAACATCTTATTATAAATATCAAACTTACTAAGATCTTAATAATACTCATTATAAAAAAGAAATGATCATTATGTGACATGATAGAGGGACATCTTAATGCAATATATAAATGTGTCAAATCAACATCTTGTGTACCTTAAATTTTAAAGAAAATTAACATCGGTAACATTTTTTAAATGTTTTTGCCAGAACAAATTTTCATAAAATACATAGACTTTTTCTCTTAAATGTTTTGCAACCCATAAAAATGTATTTACTCCCAGAGATTTCAGCTAGCATGCTATTTTCAGCCAAGTCAAATTTAACTTGAGGTGGCCATCCCAGATTGAGGTTCCATACCTCCTGACACAAGATTGAATTCTTCTTCTGAGAAAAATTTTAACTAAGCACATGTCTCTCACGCAATGTGATTTGTCCCACTGCTCCATGGATTCATGAGATGACATGGACATATAACACTGGGCCTTGTCCATACAGCAAAAATCAAAAGGCTCATTTCTCTGGTTGATACAATAGTATCATAGGGCTGTCAGAAAGAGACATCTATTTTCTGTTGCTATCTGAAATAAAAAAGAAACATACCCAATAACTGATTTTCAAAAAGTACTTTTTAAAAGACCACATTATAATTTATCTATTTCTCAAGATGGGTTTTAAAAATGGTTCAGAGACAGTGGTCACTATGTCAGTTTACCCAAAGATGACTAGATTCTGATGCACAGAGAAATAGAGATTATTTTTGTTGTTGTTTAGACTTTGGTTAGAATTTGCTGTTATTTATAAAATATATTCATAAGATATTTTGTAGGTAAAAGTCCAATATGATGTCATAATTTAATGCTACCTTCTTTTCAAGTCGTTGTTCAGGAGTGATCATTGAATTCAAGGTAAAGAAATAAACACATCTATAATAATAAAAGCATAATATGCTAATTAGACCAGGAATCCTTCCGGACATCCTTCCTTCCAAACAAAGCCACAGCAGGTGGGGGCCACGGCAGAGGCAGCAGAGGCCCCCAGCCATGGCAGTGGCAGCGGCAGGCAGGGGCTGGGGCCAAGGCCCTTACACAAATTTCATGCATCAAGTCTCTAGTTTTTAAATATATTTATGTTTTGCAATATAGAGCCCAAGCATAAAAAAGGTAAACTAACAGCTTAAAAGCTAGTTCATGTGTTATGATGTAACCTATATTATAAAAACAACTTGGTGTTCTTCCTGAGGTATTCACAAAGAACCAGTGTAGACAAACAAACCGAAAGAAGAAAAACAAAAAAACAAAACCGCTGCTTACTTGCAGTTGAAGAAAGCGAGGAACCTCTGGCCTCAGATTCGGGTGGTAGTTCTTGCTGGTGTTTTGACTCCTGGATCTTTTCCTCTTCTTGGCTGGGTGTTGCAGACATACCCATTGGGTTTTCTCTGCCAACTGACATTAAGATTTTAAAAGATATCATCCTTTCAAAATCACTTGTTTCTTTTCAGAAAACTCACCATGTGTTTAAACTATGCAAGTTTAAGTTTTGCTATTGTTTCCATTTCAATGCCTAGTCAAACCTTTTTACTCTGTATTACACAGTTACCAGAAAATGACTTTTATTCTTAGCAAGCACGCTGTGCGTGAATAGTATTCCTATAAAATCTACTTACGGCTTTATCAATCAAAGCAATAATTTATCGTCACAGTATGAATCAAATGACTTATTCAAGGTATTTTTTATAGATTCTAAACAGAACTCCTTTGATAATCTGCTACTTTGCCTTCATCAAAAGGGTAAACTGGCTAAAACGTCATTTAAACAATACTTCATGTGGCTTTACTAAAATATGAGAATCAAAGATATCGTCATGTATATCCTCAGAGGTATGGCTAACAGGAATTGACAAAACTTAATCTTATGGAGTGATGGCACAGACTGTTATAACACTGGTGTCTGAAGACTGCCTATGATCATATCGTCATGCATATCCTATTCCTAGAAATGAAGAAACCATTCTCTATCGTACTGTCTCTTATTTTGAAGCAAGTTGTTTTAGTGTCTTGTTCAGGAACAGATATCCCAACCTAGCTGAATAATGACTCCAGTTTTATAGTCTATGCTCATGAGTACTACTTGTATTTAGAATTTCAAAGTTTAAGCTTGTGTTTTATTCTTAGGGACTAGCCATAGTACAGCCATTTTTAAATTATAGTAATTCAAACTGTGACTGTCAGAAAACAGAAGGATCATCAGCAACAAAAAAATTATACAGATGTCTGATTCTATATAATCAGAAATAATAGCAGCTATTTCTTGATACCACAATTGCAGTCAATGAGTTACGATGACTCATAAAATATATGTTAGCATGAGAAGGCATAACCTCAGAGGTATGGCTAACAGGAATTAACAAAACTTAATCTTATGGAGTGATGGCACAGACTGTTATAACACTGGTTTCTGAAGACTTCCTATGATCATATTGTCATGTATATCCTTTAAGGATTATAAGATAAAGATTCAGATAATACGCTTTTCAACACCAAACCTTGTAAAACATCTTTTTCCATATCATTTATTTACAATGCAATGCTTAGATACTACAGATTGATGCTGGTAAAAAAAAAAAAAACCACACACACACAAAAACTTTAAAACAGTAAGAGGAAAATCAGAAAACAGGAAGTATGTATGCTGAGGATAAATTAACTCATGGAGAAGAAAGAAAAAGTATAATTTAGGGTACATTTTATTATGATCCAATTAAGAGATCCATAATGCCCAGGCCGGGGGTGACTCAGTTAGTTGGAGTGTCCCAAACACCAGAAGGGTTGCAGGTTCAAGCCCAGCCCAGGTATATATGGAAGGCAATCAATTCATGTCTCTCACATTGATGTTTCTCTCTCTCTCTCTCTCTCTCTCTCTCTCTCTCTCTCTCTCTCTCTACTAAAATAAAATGATTTTAAAACAAGATCCATAATTAAGGGTTTTCATTATCTATAATAATAAAAGCATAATG
Source organism: Murina feae (assembly GCA_004026665.1). NCBI lineage: Eukaryota > Metazoa > Chordata > Mammalia > Chiroptera > Vespertilionidae > Murina > Murina feae. The sequence continues at coordinate 23,098 of PVJC01016343.1, read as the reverse complement.
TGCTAATTAGACCGGACATCCTTCCGAACAACCTTCCAGACGAAGCTGGGGCTGCAAGGGAAGTCAGGGTCCGAGGTACCAGAGGGAAGCCGGTACCAGCACCCAGGGGAAGGAAGGACTACTCTTACACAAATTCCGTGCATTAGGCCTCTAGATTACTAACAATGTAGAAATCTAGGATCTACAAAGACAAGATGAACTCTCTTCTAGTCAATTCCACCAGCATAAAAAATAAGTCAATGAATAAAACATGCCTTGGACATTAATAGAATATACAGCCCAGAAGGAGAACATGTGAAGAATGGTATTTACTGGGGAGTGCTGTAACAGACACATGCACAGAGGGCCCATGGAGCGCAGAGGAGAGAACAATGTTCTAGTCTAGAAATCAGAAACAAGCTCAGAAAGGTTGCACAGTAGGTCAGCTGAAGCAAATGATGACATGGAAATAAGCATCTCTCATCTTCCTGCCCTCCCAGCACTGGCTTCTCAAGATGCTACCTCATCCTCAAAAACAATGTCAGTATTTTTTATAAATATAACAGTTGCTTCAGAGTATGTTTAAAAAATCCTCCCATCTATTGTTTTCCAGTGAGACACCTGCAACGAATACTATTCTAACTAAAACATCATTTAAATAATACATCCTGTGACTTTACTAAAGTATGAGAATCAAAGAAATATACCTATTTCCATTAACATTACAGAACTTGCATAAATGTTAATTTAACACAAAATTCCATGATTATCTTCATGGGTTGATGCAAATAGAAAGAGCTTCTTAGTCACAGGAATTTGTGTCCAATCATGGGGATAACTTGCGAGGATAAAGCATACTTTGTCCAAAGTCAGGAAAGGGGAAGCTGTGTACAGCAGGACAAACAGATATCTCTAGGCAATTCCCACAGGATTGACAACTAATGCCAAAACCACACTATGTGTACTTATCAAAATCATTTATTTTTAAGCAAAAATCTGAAAACTGTTTTTATATACAAAAGATTGCAACTCATTTTTTGTTTAAAAATATACTTTTTAATATATTTAGATAAAATGGTAAGATAAATATATACAACACACACCTTCATAGAAAAAAATCATGAAAATATATACATCAAAATATAGTTTTTACTGCTGGATTACATGGGTATATTTTCAAATTTTTCCACAATTGCACGTATTTTTATACTAAAAATAATAAAGGGGAAAACTATATATGCAGTTTACAGGCGCCTATCAACCAGTTTAATCAATATAAAATCAGCCTCAGCCCCATTTACTCTAAGCTTTTAAAGTTTTGCAATCACTGGAGATATTTAATTCTTTTTTAAAAAAAAATTATCAAATAATCAGAGTGCAATCTCAAAAGACAATAAAAAAAATAGTAGGCCTACTTTTAGAAATCATGTTGAATAATGTAACCTGTGTTTGCAGTGCCTGGCACAAAATAACTGCCCGTAGTAGGTAGCTATTATCACTGAAACAAGAACTGCCCCATACACTTAACTGGCTTGGTCCCCAACAGCTCTGTGGGGCAGATAGAAAAGATGTTACTATTTACCCCGGTTACACAGATACAGAAATCAAAGTTCTCTGATATTAATACAGCTGGTAAGTAGAGAAGGAAACCCAGATGGTCCATGCTGTATAATAGAACTAGACTGTGTAGAGCCTGTAAGAACGAATACTTTTGTTTCTAGTGATTCTACTGGTACTAATGCCCTCGGTTGACCCTTTTATTATCTCTTGTGTATTATCACAGATTACTTTTTCTTCTACTCGTCTTCTTTTCTAATCATTGCTATCTATTGTATTCCTCATCTTTGCTTCACTGCCCTACCCTTGCCTTTGCACGAGCTTTCCTTTCTTCCTGTGCTCTTCCCACATGTGTGCTGTCGCCTGCTAGCTATTTCTCACTGCTTTTTCTTCTACTCCACCCTGCATCTTTCTGCTTTCTCCCTTGTCATCTGTTTCCCTCCAGAGCTGCTGAGACAGATGGCATACACATTTTGTTGAGTAGGAGTGCCGCTCTGCGCCAGGTTGTGGAAACTCAGAGCACCGAGGGAGTGGTGGTGTGGATGGCAGTGAGTTAAGATGTACTAGCCCAATAATTTGCAAACTTTTAAATATGGCAACTAAAAGTTAAAAAGGAATTGATGCAGATAGCACAAAGAATATGACCGGATGGTAGGAGAGGCCAGGAGAAGTCAAGGGGGGGGGGGGGAAATGAGACATATGTACTACTCTTTGTAATACTTTAGGCAATAAAACAAAAATTTTTAAAAAGAAGGATAGGAACGGATAGACCACCATGTTAACATCAAGCTCTATTTCTTATTTTAAACTATCTTCTGTATATATAATATCACCATACGCATATAGTGATATTATATAAAAATATATATACAGACTTCGATAAGAATAGGCAGACTTTGATAAGAAAAGAGAAGTTAATAAGAGTCATGCTAAGAAAATCATCAGGACTTTGATTAAGCCCAGATCCATGGGACTACAGCAGGGACAAATTAAACTGCAAACCATATTTTGAAATAATTTAAGAACACAACAGAGTTGTGGTGTTCAAGCAAATACATTCTAAGTTTAAATTGTTTATGTAAAGATTTCATATTCTTACTTCAATTTGCTAGAGGCCCTAAATTTAGATACAAAAAAATCAGTTTAAAAATACTCACATTTCTGTCCTATCCTTAGACTTATTTTTTTCAAATTCTATTTTTAATTCAGATACCATTTGTGTTTATCTTTTTCCAATCTCCTTTTCTACTATGAATGTAAAAAATTAATAGCAATTAAGCTGAGAATGTTCTAATAGTCCTATTCCCTCTCAATGTATATGGTGATATCCTCAAATAAAATATAAGCACACACGAACACAGACACACACATACAGAGATACACACCCACAAATCCACACACCCAATTTAAAAAACTATAAAGGAGCTTGATGTAGCAAAATCTTCATACCAAACATTAAATACCAGACTTTGAGATATATGGTTGTTATTATAAGGTTGTTGGTTTTTGTTTTTTTGTTTGTTTTTTTTACTGCTTCTAGAATAGTAACCATAAAAAGCCTAACAGCAGAAATTTGCTGAGAAAAAAAAATGATGAAAATATCAGTGTGCATAACCATCACGAAGGAAAACAATGAAATATTTCAGAGTAAACGTACATTTGATGACTTGTGGGTAGAAGAAAACATTTCCACTCTTGGTGTAAACAACTGGCTTCACCTGTCCATCTGACTGGAGTCCAACAAACAAGCCTGGGCTCTTTGCAGATTCCAGGCTTACAGACGCATTTTCCAAGTTCTTCTTAATTTTAAAGTGACAGTCACTATCTCCTGTACCCTGCAATCAACGTAACATGATTTTGTAACTCTGAGAAAACTCTGAAGGACAGAATTTAAAACAAGTCGGTTCGCAAGGATATAATTTTGCTTCATTTTCAAATCCTCATGACAAATCTAGGAACTGTTCCATGAATTGCACGATGCACTTGACCCTGTTCCATAAGATCCAGGAACAGAGACCAGGTGAGTGCCTGAGACAAAGGTGCACACCTTGGACAAAAGAGCTCAGAATCACAGAGAAGCTATATTCTGTTTCAGTGCTGCCCATCTGTAGGTGAATAGAGAACAGTGAACTGTGAAATGTTCCTTTCAGAAAATAATATAATGATGGAAAGAGGGAAGTTTTGCCGTAAAGTTTATTTACATTTAAACATAAACTGATTTTCTGTGCTAGTCCACATTTTCTGGATTGAACTGCCACTGGTAAATCTAGTTCACATAAATTGCTCAAAGACTGTCTAGCAAAAATTCAAGACTTAGAAGCCTAGAAGCCATATCAGATCATCAAAATCACCTCTCTCTCTTTCTTTTAATGCCATTTATAACTGAATATTAGAAAAAGTCACTATGTTCACATTTTATGACCTTATAGAGGTTTCCTTACAAGATTTGAGTCCCAGAAGAGAAAGGTTTGTATACTTTGTGGAGTTGGCAATACAAAGCAGAAGCTACTTCCTGATGTTCCTTCTCTAGGGTGACTGCATATTATGAAATTTTACTCTCAGCTAGTCTGGCCGTGATAATAACAATGCTACCTGTTGGGTTTTTTAATTGATTTTTTTATAGAGAGAGAGAGAGAGAGAGAGAGAGAGAGAGAGAGAGAGAGAGAGAGAGAAACATTGCTTTCCACTTATTTGTGCATGCATTGAGTGATTAATGTATGTGCCCTGACCGGGGATAAAACCCACAACCTTGGCATATCCGGATGACCCTCTAACCAACTGAGCTACCCAGCCAGGGCTTGTTACCTGTCTCTTATCTCAATTAGTCCACTTACCAGTTTGAAGACCATAAGCCTGACACTTTTTTTTTTAATTCGAAAAACTCTTTATTCCTGCTGCTTTCATACACCTTATTGTTCAGGAAACAGTCTTACACACACATCTGAAATCATGTGCTATCACACACTCTGTTTAAAGGCAAAGCACCACGGGTAAAACTGGTCAGTTGTCCTGAGTGCCCAGCTTATGGGATCTTGCTTCCTGATTTTACATTCATTTATGAAAGTCAGAAATGTCCTCTCCAAAATGATGTTAAGATGGTTGTAAAAAAAATAATTACTCTATTCAATATTATAGGTGTAGAAATGGAGTATATTTTCTTTAAATGAAAAACTGAGAAGAAAAATGTCCCTTAACATGGGTATGTCAGTGTAGCTCAGCAGGAAAAAACACTGTATGAGCTTGTCTCTTTGATACCAAGAAGATATTCTAGTCCGGGCTTTAATATGTTCCCATGCTCCTTACTAGATGCTTCTTTTCTGCTGCTTTTCATTCTTTTCCATATTTCATAGCAGACATTTGGCACCGCCTTTAACACTTCATGAACAGGAACAAATCCAGTACCCACAGATTTCTTCTCAAAAGGCACGCTAACCCATCAGCTAGCCTGGCAGTTTCATTCTCATGAATACCCCAGCCTTGAAAAAACTCAATAGGACACAGACGAATCCAATGAATTAGAAGAAGAAATCTATGGAGTTTTGGGATGTTTGGAGCATTGGATCGGTCTAGGATTATGAAACCTAAACCTCCCACTGTAAACAGGAAGCTGGATGAGAGTCCTTCCATAATATATTGTCCTTTTACTCTGTATGCCAAGAAAGCTACTGGTCTTTGATGTCCATGTGCATCAGTCATAGAGCCAATACTTCCTCCGGTGATGAGGAAGTAAGACACCACCACCAGAGCGTACACCATCATGGCCGAGGGCATGTGCACCCAGGGCGGCTTCTTCAGCTTCAGGTTGGGGCATTCCAGCACTAAGAATGGGACTCGGTACAAACTCTCCATGTTGGTGGTGGCAAGAGCCGCTTGCCTTTTCTGAAGCATGGCTTCCTCTGCTGTGAAATATAGCCCACTCTACAACCCTCTGCTGAGTCAATCAAGGACGCTAATTAAATGTGTGTGTGCACATGTTTTTCTCTTTTTCCCTGTGAACATCAGTGCAGACTCACCATTCTGCTCAAGACAGGGACCCAGAGAACCCTGAATAATCTAAGCCTCCCCTCTTTCCATCTCCAGAAACTCATGCAAACTCTCCCACACAGCCGAGACACACTGGTAAGGTGAAAGGGGAGTGGGGGCATCTAGACTGAGCTTATCCAAAAAATAGAGCTTAAACCAAACTGTTTCAAACAAGAACAGATGCACAGAGCATTAATCGGTAAGTTAAATGTATAATCCTTTTGCCGCTCAATCCATAGGAAAATTATAAATCTATAAAAGATGTTCTGTTAGTTGCTTCCCACATCCCCTCCTGAGGTGTTAAAGAAGAGTCCTTAATATTTAGAATTTAAAATTACTTCCTTATTCAAAGTACAGGGTTTCCATTGGTGGAAATTCAGGCACCAGAAGAAGCAGCTAGGAAATATTGTTGAGCTGAGACTTTCTAGTACCTTGGTTCTCAAAGTGAGGTTTGCAGACCAGCTCCTCAACAGCTGGTTGTTATTAGAAATGCAGGCACACAGTCGCACTGCAGTCAAGACAGAATCTGCTTTCTAACACAATTCCCAGGTGATTTGTACACACATTATGTTTCAGAAATAGTGTCTCAAGGGTATGGAGTCCTCTCCAATCATACCAAGCATTCAGCTACCGTCCCCACTCATTAAAAACACTAGCTAAGGGAGACCAGCATATATAACACCCAATTTCCAGATTGTTCATAGAATAAAACTAAAAAAAGGAAATACTAAGAAATTGCTATTCTCATATCTATTATTGGCAAATGTCTTAGACATTTGCTGAGAAAAATAAGAGCAGATGCTTACTGTTCCATCACACTGGCCATCTTTAATCCTCAGATACAGCCGAGCGTTTTTCACACTTTCAAACATGCAAATCCCAGCGCTGATTTTATGTACTTTCCAGTAGGATTCCTCAGACTGGTTTCCCACTCCCGTGCAGCTGCCACCCGGCTGGAGACACAGGGCTTGGCACAGGCTTGTAGCAAGCAGAACCACAGCACTGTTGAGGAATACACCCTTCAGAGCAACAAATGGGGAAAAAAAGCAATACATAACAAGCTCAAGGATTGCTAGAGGAATATGGCAATAGAGATCACTCCCTTACAGAAGCTGCAGTGATTAGGATCTTACCAGAAGCTTGGTGGATTAAAAATGAGCAACAAAACGTCCGGCTAGCATGCTCAGTGGTTGAGCGCCAACCTATGAACCGGGACAGCATGGTTCGATTCCCGGACAGGCACATGCCTGGCTTGTGGGCTCAATCCCCAGCGTGGGAAGTGTAGGAGGTAGCCCATCAGTGATTCTCTCTCATCACTGGCGTTTCTATCTCTCTCTCCCTCTCCTTCCTCTGTGAAATCAATAAAAATATTTTTTAAATGAGCAAAAGAAAATTAATAAACAGCTTAACTGCAATGCAAAACTGAACAAAAATAAAGGAGGTTATCTGGTAGACTTCCTGATTCACATGAATCATTATTTATTGAGAGTGTGAAGGTAAGCATCAGATGCTACAGAGATTTTAAAAAGATACAAAACATATATATGCCACATAGAAACAGACAACAGTGTAGTGATAGCCAGAGTGAGCAGTAGGTAGAGGTGGAGGTGAGCAAAGGGGTGGGGGCAATGAGGATGAAAAGAGACTTTGCTTGGGATGATGAGCGCACAATGCCGTTTGCAGATGATGTTTTGTTGAGTTGTATACTTGAAATCTGTATGATTTTATGAACCAATGTCATCTCAATAAATTCAATTTTTTAAAAAAATACAGAACACAAACACTTCTCTTAATAAATTTATAATCACTATTAAAAGTAGTTTTAATGCTAATATAAAGCAGATTATTCTGCTAGCAGAGTAACTGAATTATGAAATGCATTGTATGAATATTAGTTAAATGTATGCATGTAAGAATAAATAAATGAATAAAAAAGAGATTAAATATATAAGATATGCTTAAGAAAATTTTATGCAATCAACAGCTTAAGAGGAAGATATAAATAGTTCTTTAAAGTTAATTAGAAATACACTAATGCTGTAAAAAAAATGGATAAAATACATGAACACATAAGTTACAAAAGACAAAAGACAAATGGTGTATAAACATAAGGAAAGGTAACCCACACTAGTAATTTAAAAAAATAAAGCTAAAATTACATCATGTTTATTCCCCCTAGAAAATTGTCAGGTGTTATTTTTTTTAAGGACCATACTCAACACTTGAGTCAATGAAATGGATACTTGCCTACACTGCCGATGGGAGTTAGGTAGTAAAGAATTTAATATTATATAGAGAGGTCTGTGGCCTTCAGAGTTTAATATCTAAACCCTTAATGTAATACCTGATAGGGGTGTTTTTGTTTGTTTGGGGATCTTGGGTCAACCATCTAATATAATAAAAGAGAAACATGCAAATTGACCGTTACCACCAGCCAATCAGAACGGCTGTATGCAAATTAACCCAGCCAAGATGGAGGCCAACAGCCATGGAGCTAGAGCAAACCAAAGGCTTCTGTTGCAACTGCCTGCCTAGGCTGGCTGAGCCTCTGCTCACAGCCACGCCCACCAGCCAATCAGAGCGGCTGTATGCAAATTAACCCAGCCAAGATGGAGGCTGGCAGGACGGCTCTGCACTGGGAGCCTACATGGCCGGCCGGCATAGCTGTGCCAGGTGTGTCAGCTCAGTGGGAGGGGGGGTCTGGCCTGGGGCCTCCTCGGGGCGTCCAGGAGCACCTGTCCCGAGTCCACTGCCTGGCTCCACCCCCTGGGGGCCTCCTTGGGGCATGCAGGAGCACGGGGCCTCTGCAGGGTGTGCAGGAGCAGCCGTCCTGGGTCTGCTGCCTGGCTTTGCCCCCCGGGGGCCTCTGCGGGACATCCAGGAATGCCTGTCCTGGGTCTGCTGCCTGGCTCTGCTCTGGGGGCCTCCGCGGGGTGTCCAGGAACACCCGTCCAGGGTCCGCTACCTTCATCCGCCCCCCAGGGGCCTCTACAGGGCATGCGGGAGCGTCTGCTGCACAGTGCGGAGAATCCAAAGCCAGTTCACTGCCGGCTCCACCCCGGGTGTGTTTGCTCAGCAGCAGGGCCCCACCGAGGGATTCTGCACCAGTGTCCGCCCCTGGCTTGCCACCCAACTCTGCGCCAGGTGTGTCCCCTCAGCGGTGTGGGCCCACCAGGCATGTGCAATCGTGGGCCTTCCGGTGGGAAACGTCTAGGCCTGCACTCACCAGCCTTCCCACCCCCCAGTGCATGAACCCTGAAGGGGCTGTGGGCAGCTTGAAAATGGCTCTCCGCCCCTCACCCAGGCTGGTCAGGCATGCCAGCAGGTGGACATCCCCCCCGAGGTGTCCCAGACTGCAAGAGGGCACAGGCCAGGCTGAGGGACCTCCACCCCCCGAGTGCACAAATTTTTGTGCACCGGGCCCCTAGTATAATAAAAATGTGATTTAGGGTAGGAACTTTGAGTCACAAGGTACCTCCTAAGAGGCTGGAGACTGAAATCAGCCACATGTATTCCCTATATAATGGAACTCCAGTAAAGGCTTGGGTGAGCTAGCTTCCCTGGTTGGCAATACTCCATGCAGATTGTCACATATTAATGCTGAGAAAGTATCACTGTCTTGACTCATGGGAAGAGGACAATGTTTGCTACTTTTCCTGACTCTCCCTCTGTGTCTATTCCGTTAGCTAATTTTCATCTGTTACCCTTTCCTGCAAAAAACTTAACCATGAGTACAATAGAGTTACGGAGTTCTGAGTTGTTTTAATGATCTCAAAGACCCCTGAACTCAAAAGTTTGTGTCAACAGTGAGAGCAGTATATGAACTGTTCTCTAACTTCAGAGTTGACCTAAGTTTCTCAGGATTAAAAATTGGTACAGTTCTGAAAGAAAATTTGGCAGTATGTTTCTAGAGTCTTAAAGATTTCATATTCTGATCCTTATGTTCAGTTTCAAATTATCTGTTAAAAAAATAATAGAAAAGGAAAAGAAGAACATAATAAAATCTGTGGTCAAAGACTTGTCAAAGTATATGTTGCAGTAATATATGTAGAGATGTAAAATAAAAAGACAAAGATTAAAGTTACAATGATAAACAAATATATATATGTATACATTCTTTATGTTTAAATATTATGCAACCATTAAAATCTTGTTGTTTCAAAAAATGATAAAGTGTTTATTTTATAAGTATAAACAGTTTGGAAGAGAAACTGACCTTGATTTGATTCATGAACCATCATTGACTAGCCATGCTATACTAGTCAAGATTCTTAACTTCCTGAAATATTTTTCTCCCCATTTAAAATACAAATAACAATATCTGTCAGTATTTTCATGATGATTAAATTTAGTCTTGTATGTGATGGAGGTTTCAATGAAGTGCCTGGCACAAAATACACAGTCTCATAAATGATAGACATTATATTAATATGATAATAGTATTATTTTAAAAATAAGGTCACAAACATGTACTATAAAGGAAGAAGCACAAATATTATGAAACCACTATATGTATATACCACACTCAAAGAGTGCAAACATTCTAATTGTCAGAAAAATTAAATATATATATTTGTCCCAAAGTAAGATTTTCTAATTTTTTATTAAAAATCCCCACATCCATAGTTTTAACTTCCAATTGGATATGGGATGTTACTCCCATTGGTTTGTTGCTGCTGTTATGATCTTTATTGCCTTTCAATCTGGGTAAATAAAAGGCAATAGGCATCAATGCCACCTCATAGGAAGACATCTGATTACTCCATCTGACTCCATTCAAGAACTTTCCTCAACAGAGCAAAAGAAAGTAGGTCTTCAGCAATATAAACTTTAATGGCTTTCTCCGTTTTACCTTGACAAAAACCACAAATTCTTTTGAAAGGCCTGCGTAGCCTGTTGATGATTCATCAGCTATTTTGCCATGAGAGTCAAAGATAACGGTGTGCCCAGGAACCTGTGCTGACTCAAGAAGTGCACAGCGGTTGGGCTGATAACGCACCCGTAGCTCAGTGGAGGCTCCTCCGCTAGCCTAAAAGAAAAGGGGGAAGTCCTCTGAATTAACAATAGAGAGTAAATTTAAAATGTTTTCACATTATATGCATGTAGAAGTCTACTCTACTCTATAGCACTCTTGAACTATTTGTATAATCGCATGTCTTTGTAATTCAATAGTTTTGATTCCCCTGCATAATTTCTAGTGTCTTTACCCAAGAACTTTCATTTTCTCCTGATTCTCAGAACCTATGGTAGACTATTGGGTAACAATAAAAATAATTCCATAGCAAGATGATTTAATGAAATGTTAGTTTGTCTTTTACCATTGTTTATTTTTTACTTCTTCATTTGTGTCTTTCTAATTCAAGAGAGACTATCTGGGACCAAAAACTGAAATTAATACTCAGGTATTAATAGGTTTTACTTTCAAAAAACTAAACAAATCAAGGATGTTATGCTATAGAGAGATATTCCTGGTTTGGGGGTACTGTTTGAGGTCTTATCCTATTTCCCCTCAGTACCCTAGAAAGCATTTGGGCCTAAAAAGGAAGGCCTTGGGTGCCTCTTGAATGGCTTGACCCATGACACTAGGGCTATAAGCTAAGTTCCCTTGGTAGGTATGGTAGATTAACAACGGAGCTAATTACCTTCAAGAAACTATCTTGTTTGATGAGTACATTACCAGCGACCAGTGTTGCCCTAAGCTAAGAGGGCTGTCCAGACATTCTGAGACCCCATTCCATGTGAAATCTTGTGTGTAACAAGAGATTCTCATAATAACTAAGCTGGAATATCTCATCAACTTAGGAGCTTTGAGACAGAGTTCATTTGATTTTTAGAAAAATAAAGCAGTAGAACATTTGTTAAACTCAATTTAGTTGAGTAGATTCCATATTCACTACATCCATATTTATTAAGCACTTACTATGACCAAGACCTGTAGTGGGCAGAATGTGCTATGAAGTATAATACAGAGGGCACCTTGCTAAATCTGGAGCAGAGGAGAAAAGAGTTCACAGAGGAAGTTTGACTAATTAACCTCTTGGCCTAAATTTCAGTCACATAAATTTCATAAGATTTTTTCAATAATTATTAATTTCCCTTAGTTAAATAACATGCTGTGAATTAAAAATCTTGCAATATTATATAACATTACTAGAGGCCTGGTGCACAAATTCATGCATGGGTGGGGTCTGGCCAGCCGGCCAAATGTATAGATAGAAGTGAGGAAGCTGTCACATGAGAGCTGGAGTCTGATGGCCTGTGTTCAATTCCTGCTTTAATAGCTCTGTGCTTCAGGTTCCTCTTCTGTTAAATTGGCATAATAATGGATGCTCTCATACAGTAGATGTAAAGACTAAAATTTATAACACCTATTAAGCACATAAGACAGTATAAGGCAGTAAGGCTGTCTCACTTTTCAAAATACATAATATGCATGGATTTTTTAAAGGTAGCTTTCTATATTTGTGCATTTCAAGCACAAACTAAGCAATACAAAGCATAATTACATGAAATTACCAAATTCTGTTTCCTAATAGTAACACTGAAAGAGTCTTTGACAGGTCAGATTGTCTCCTTTGGGAGGCTTACCAAAATTTTGAATGTTATCAGAGAAGTGGTCTACTTTTTAGTTTTGGTCTAAATTCTAATTGTAGACATTTAGGAGAATGTATGCATTAGAATATCAAAAATTAGTGAGCCCCTAGCCAGCTTGGCTCAATGGATAGAGGATCAGCCTGCAGACTGAAAGGTCCCAGGTTCGATTCTGGCCAAGGGCACATGCCTGGGTTGCGGGCTTCATTCCCAGTAGAGGGAATGCAGGAGGCAGCCAATCAATGATTCTTTCTCATCACTGATGTTTCTATCTCTCTCTCCCTCTCCCTTCCTCTTTGAAATCAATAAAGAAATATATTTAAAATAAATAAATAAATAAATAAGTTTTAAAAATTAGTGAGACAAAACAGAATGAAGAAAATGAAAGTAAAAACCAAAGGAAAATACAATTTGATAATCTTATAAAAGTACCATATGCAAAAATACATTATATATAAATGCAATGCTATTGATATATGACAAAAAGAAAAATTACTACCTACCATTCCAGTGACAAAGCCATTGTTAAGAGCAAGAGAAAGATGCCTTATTTCATGACTTTGGAATATGCATATATTTCCTTTGTTGAAAATAACATCAAAGAGACCTAGAAAACATTTTAAGTATAGCAATTAATTCATACTTTTAAGAATTTTTTTCTTGATCTAGCTGGTTTGGCTCAGTGGACAAAGCTTCAGCCTTCGGACTGAAGGGTCCTGGGTTTGATTCTAGTCAAGGGTACGTGCCCGGGTTGCGGGCTCAATCCCCAGTGTGGGGCATGCAAGAGGCAGCTGATCAATGATTCTCCCTCATCATGATGTTTCTATCTCTTTCCCTCTCCCTTCCTCTCTGAAATCAATAAAAAATATTTTTAAAAGAATTTTTTTCTTATTCAATCATACATTGATATCTCCTAATATTTCTCAGTTAAATTTTTATTAATTAGTGAAAAGGGAGAGTGCCAGTAACCTTTGATTATATATATCTTGCTTGGCAATTTGGTGAGATGTCCATGGAAAATCTTTAATGCCTTCCCATGTTAATCAGCAGACTTCTGAGACAAGCGACACCTCCTCACCCCCCCAAAAAATAAATAAAAATAACCACTGATGGTCCCAGGAAGATAAATAATCCTAGTATAAAAACCTATTAACATTCTATAAATCTCAGAGATTTGGGGTAAAATAAAATAATGCATTACAAAAGTAATTACATATGATTTGGGCATTAGTGACTGGATCATATGATTGTGATGACAAAGATTCTTTCATCATGTATTTGACTAGAGGCCTGGTGCATGAAATTCATGCATGGGTGGGATTCCTAGGCCAGGCTGGCAATCAGGGCCGCTCAGGGCCTTCCAGTTGCTGGCCAGGGCTTTCCTGCTGGCTACCAGCTGCCCACTGGGGCCTGTCAGAAAGGGGGAGAGACCGTGGGAGGTTGGCTGGCTGTGGGGAGGGACCAGGGCAGGTTGGCCGGCTGCAGGAGGTTGGCTGTGGGAGTGCACTGACCACTAAGGGGCAGCGTCTGCCTGCTGATGGTCAGTGCACGTCATAGTAACCAGTCATTCCAGCATTCCAGTTGCTTAGGCTTTTGTATATATAGATGGTTTTTACTTCTCAGATGATTATGATGACAAAGATTCTTTCATTATATATTTGATGGTTTTTAGTTCTCAGTGTACTTTTATAAACCTTTTATCTTAACATTTAAGCTTCTGAGGCATAAATTTTTGTCGACTCTGTGTACAGCTATATAGCAGCACTTAGAAGAGTTCCTAGAACATAGTGGGTGCTCAAGAAATATCCTTTAGATAAATTAGTTAACTTAAATACAAAACTACACACTCACACACACAGTTATCCCCATTTGGCAAGTGAGGGAATTGAGATACAGAGAGGTAAGACATTTTCCCAAGATTCCTACATAGTCACAGAATAGGACTTCAGATCTTAGTCCAACATTCTTTGCATTACCAATAATCCTTCCTTTAGTACTTACAGCCAACAAATTTTCAGGAATCCACTCCTGTAACAACAATAAATGAAGGCCATTTTTGTTTTTACAAACAACTGGTTCTCAATGATGAGTCAAACGAGCCAGATATAAAAGAATATGCATTGTCTGTTTTATTCAATAAAGCACAAAAACAGACAGAACTATCCCAGGGCCTTAGGAAGCAAGGTAATGGTTACCTTTGGGGGAGAGTGACTAGAAAGAGGCATGAGATTGTTTCTGGAGTGCTGGTTATGTTCTGTTTCTTGGTCTGGGTTTCAGTTACATGGACATGTTTAGTTTTTAAAAACTCATAATAAAATGTGTGTATTTTTTTTTTTGTGCATATGGATATTATTGAAAGGGTTTAGAGTATGCCACCCAAAAGCATGCCCTTATGGCACAAACATTATTTTGAGCTGAAGGCACTGAGAAAAGAAAAGACACAGTATGAACTCTTTGTCCCTCTTCTATCAGCCTAAAAGCAGAACATAGATTTATTTTGTGAAGTATCTCCCAAACCCACTTCCCCAAAAGGAAGGGGATGATAATCTTATCATTGGAGACATGTGACACTGAGAAAGAGATGACACCTCACATTAGCTTCCCCAAATACATCCTTCCCATAGTTGGCAGCTCCTAGACCTCAAAAACCTTTTCTGTTGTCTTGCCACTTCTCTAAAAAATTAATGTTCTTTTTAAAATGCTGTATAAGCCCCGAGTTTTAACCATCCCTTTGAGTTCAAATCCCTCTTTTAGTTCATCACTAAGTTCTCTCCCATAACATTATTTTAAAATAAGTGATTCCTTGAGCCATGACTTATTTCATTTCCTAATAAATTGCTGAGTTTTTCTGTGTGGTGTGTATGTGCATATCAATATTTATACATAAAATAATATATCTAATATAAAATATGCAATGTACATTATATAATATCTATAAAATGATTTCATGGTTACAAAGTTAGATTTTCTAAAGCAATCTGCCAGGCTGGTGTCGATCTATGAACCAGGAGGTCAAGGTTCAACTCCCTATCAGGGCACATGCCTGCGTTGTGGACTGGATCCCCAGTAGGAGGCACACAGGAGGGAGCAAATCAATGATTCTCTCTCATCATTGATGTTTCAATCTCTCTCTCTTCCTCTCCCTCTCTGAAATCAATAAAAATATTTTTTAAATAAAAATAAAATAAACCAATCTTTCCTTCTTCACCACTATCAATATAGCCCATTTTGTATTAACTCAAAACTTTGAGCTTAGTCAACATTTAACAAATGAAGCAGAATTATGGTAGCTATTGTGTGATTTAGGTTCCCTAAATCCTAACTTTTAACATGAAATTATTTATATATTTGCTTTACTTATTCATCTTGTATGTGTATATTGATCTAGAGTTAAAAAGTACAATGAATGCATTCTACCTTTATATGTATTTTTAATATACTTTTATTGATTTCAGAGAGTAAGGGAGAGGGAGAGAGAGGTTGAAACAAAAATGATGAGAGAGGATCATCGATTAGCTGCCTCTTGCATGCCCCCTACTGGGGATCGAGCCTGCAACCTGGACATGTGCCCTTGATGGGAATCAAACCTGGGACCTTTAGTCCTCAAGCTGGCGTTCTATCCACTGAGCTAAACCAGCGAGGGCTACCTTTATATTTTTATTTCAGCTAATTCATTGGCAAAAGCTTTTAGCTAAGAATCATGTCTGATGAAGAGATTAACTCTACAATTCCAAATTTGAAAGGATTTCACTGTATATTTTAATTCTCTTATATTAATTTAAAGTCATATTTCCAAAAGTGAAGGACTTGCATATTAGTTCTAGAAATCACTCTAAATGGAAGGCTTTCTGCCTAATTAAGCTCTAACTTATTTTTGTCTACTTAATAAAATTCATCTTAACAGCTAAAAATTAAGGCTCTGCATAAAATTAAATCATGTTGATGCATATTTTTAGGTAATCCTGGACATTATAAGGTGTGGGATGTTATTAAATTTTGTCTTTCTCATTACATTTTGAATCTCTGGAATTCAGAATAATGTCTTAGCTATTTCTGTGGCCCTCAAATTACTTAACATTATGTTTTGAACAGGATAGGCACTCAGTATTAAGTAGAACCAACTTAATTCTTTAAGTGGCCACACTGTGTAAGAGATACACTGTGGCTTTCTATGAACAACTATAATATAATATCAAATATGATTTTCATAGTGTAATGTTCTGGTAAATGACATTTTCTGTCCAAATTTAAAGCCTGTCATCTATTGATCATTTGTATTAATACAATAGTGAATTATTTAAATGACCCAATACTAGTAAAAAGACATCTGGAAAAGAATCAAAACTGTAAATTAAACTAGGTCTAGAAATCTGCCTTTTTCCAGCTCCCAAAACTGCCACAGCACCACATGCTTTGCCCAGTGATTTTACCATATTTGTCTGTCTTCTCTCCAACTGCATCAACTATGCCATCTGGATGCAGACGGACAAACCCTCCAGTAAGCTTGTTGTAGAATTGAAGAGTATTTCCCTTCATAAACTTCCAGCTTTCCGCAGCCCACTAAATAGGAAAACAAAACAAAAATATCAATATGAAAAGACAAAAAGAAGACAATTACTGAGAAACACCCCTTACTAAACATTATGTACTGTTTTCTTTTACCACATCAAATAGCTATTTGAACACACTACCAAATAATTTTTAAAGCCAAAAGTAAAATCTTACTGTTTCCTTTCTAGTACGTTCTAGCTTCTGCCCTGAAGATATGAAGGAAAGAGAGGGCCATTAATTTCAGCAGTGCCATGCTTTCTTCAATCATCATACAATCGAGTTCTTCAAGAAATGTGTGTACAAGACACTCACTTGCAGAGATGATATTGTTATCCCTGGCATACAGTTCTCTGGCAATTTTACCATCATCTTCCCCTTGATCCAGCCATCTGTGGAAAGAAAGTGTACCTAGTATATTCTGGCTTTATAGTTACACTAACCACGGGCAATTATCTAGCCCAGTCAGAAATAATGGATAATGGACAGTGAAAAAGCCATAGGTATCCAGTTGGTAAAAGCGGAGTGGAAAATGGAAAAGGAAATGCTTAAAATGACTATGAGAGTGCAGGAGAAGTAGGAGAAGCTACTAGAAGGTAAGGATGAAATATGTTTCCCTAATCCACAGGTGCATTATTCAATCAGTCTGTCCAGGTCATACATTTTACATCCACTGGACCAATTATTTTATCCTGTTCTCTGGCCACCAAGTAGAGTACAAACAATATCAATTATTTTATAAATGGCTGTTATTGGTTCCATGGGAAATGAGACAGGAAAATGTCAAAAGAAAGAGCAAATCTATCATCACCACTGGAAAATAACCCAAAAATCAAGGCCTGATGACAGTGGATCCGCATGTAATGTAATAAAAGGCTAATATGCAAATAGAATGAACAGTGTAATAACTGGAACCAAACAACCGAACAACCGGTTACTGTGACATGTGCTGACCACCAGGGGGCATGTGCAGAACATGGCAGGAGTTAGCCATGGTGGGATGGTGGAGCAGGTGAGCAGGGGTGCCAGACCAAGGCGGGTCACCAGTCACTGTCACTGGGGAGAGCCTCTGGTGGTTACTGAAAATTCTTTGCTTCCTCACACCCACTACTAGCGCCAGCCCCACTTGTACCTGCTGCTGGTGCCTGGCACCAGTCCCAATTACTTGGTGCCATCAGTGGATGCATGTGGCAGCTGCTGGCCCTGATCGCCCCTAAGGGCTTCTCCACCTCCCCCTGCTCCTGAGGGGCAATCAGGGCAGCAGCCGCTGCTCACACCCGCTGATGGCGCTGGCCCTGCTCACATCCACTGATGGCGCTAGCCCCAATCGCTTAGTGCTGTCAGTGGGTGCGAGTGAGGCCAGCACTGTCAGCATGTGGGAATGGCAGCAGTGGGAGCAGGGCTGCCAGCAGACAGGGGACCAGGGGCCATGGCAGAAGGGGCCAGGCAGGGGCATGGAGGATGGGCTGAGACCTAACCTTGTGCCTACCACAGCCTCGCAACCCATAGTTCTTTTCAAGGTGCATGAATTCATGCACTGGGCCCCTAATTTTTGTGTAAAAAGCTACATACAACATTTATTTTATACATCTATTTTGTAACCTAATTTGGTATCTAATCCAAAGGGAATAAGTTTTCTTAACGACTTTCATTTTCCTTATTAGAATGAAATTATATTTTTAAAATCTATCTTAATTTCCCCAGAAATATTTAAATCATCAGGAATAATTATAAACATAATTGATATCTTTCTAAGTAGAAGAAATAGTATCTAAAATTAATGTTCGAAAAGTTACCCAACAAAGCACTATTAACCAGGAATAATTGAATAAATGATCCATTTCTCCAGAACTTGGAACTAATGTGAAATTAATTTAGTTAATATAAAAGCACATCTACAAACCTGTGGCAGAAGAAGGCATATTCATAATTGGTTGTGGGGTCCCTGATTACAACATCATCAAGAAACCAGCCATTTCCTATACACAAATTTTAAAAAAATGTGGTGTGAGTATGTATGGTCCAGGTTTTACTTGAAGTTTTGAGAAAGAGCTTCTAGTTTCCAAACATATATAAAGGCCTTGGCCACCTTTAAAGTTTCATACTTCAAATATAGCAAGACATAAGGGAAGTAAGCTTGAAGAAGCATTTAAAGCAATTTCTTACATATATAACAAAAGCACAGTATATTTCAAGGCCTCATGTTTTGTTACCTACTTTAATATGTTTTTCCTAACAGTTAAAACAGAACAATTCTGCAATTGCTCTTGATTTCATAAACTGCATTTATAATCCTGGACCTGGCATCTCCCAAAGAATATATATCTGAACTATTTCCAAAATACGTTTGTGGACGAAAAGGGCCACATGCTAACCTGACCAGCTCTGTGTTTGCAAGCTGTGATGACCTTGCAAACTCAGAGACCTAAAGAAACCACAACGGATGTTCTGAAATTAAAACTTTTTAACTAAAAACAAATCCTGGCTTATAGTCATGTCCTAGACAGCATCTTCCCCGACAAAGGTCAATCATTACCTTAACTGAGCCTGTCTATTGTCTTTCTGCATCTATGATAACATATCCTTGGAATGTCAAAGTAATTTTCCTTTTCCCAGACGCCTCAAAGCACAGGCACTGCTCTGCAAAGATCACAAATACCCTTCAGTTAATTGGTAACTGTTAACTATCCTGTACCCATCTATGTAAAAGAAGCATGTGTCCATCATTTTACTTTTTTATCCAATCCCAGAGGCTTCCTCACTTTGCTTTCTCCCATCTCCCTAATCTATCACCAATGGATTTCAAGTAACCCACATACATTTCATTTTTGGATTGTAATGTATAAAATAAGGGGCAAAACTGCCATTTTCCAGAACATTCTCTCAATTTGCTGAGACTTTGCTTCTTGGCAATTGCCGACGGTTTGGCTCAAATAAACACAAAAATTTCTTCACAGGTCTGAATGGTTCTTACGTTGACAAAACTCTCAGCAAAGTGGGAATAAAGAAATCACATCTCAACATAATAAAGGCCATATATGAAAAACCTACAGCCAACATCATACTCAATGGGCAAAAACGAATATGTTTCCCTTAAGGACAGGAACATCACTCTTATTCAACAGAGTACTGGTAGCCTTAGCCACAGCCCTCAGACAAGAAGAAAAAATAACAGGCATACAAATAGAAAGGAAGAAGTAAAACCGTCACTATTTGCAAATGACATGATTTTGTGCATAGAAAACGCTAAAGACTCCGCCATGTGGCCTCTTCCCGTCTCTGCTGCTCTGGGTTTGGGATCCCTGAGTGGAGTTGAGACCCCACACTCCCAAGAAGAGGGAGCTCGGCAGCGGATGTCGCAGGGGCTGAGGCCTGCCACGGCTTTTCGAGGGGTGCTGCCCCTCTCTGAGACGCCCCTCCTCTCACAGTGTTTACTCCATGCTCCTTACACATAACATGCGCCGACGGCTGCACTTCACCTGCTTTTTCCAGTTGACCGTGAAGTATTTTCGCAGTAAATCTGGTCCCTGGCTGGGAGGAAGGACCTTCAGCCTCCGGCTACGCTGCAGGTATTCTGGGGACTCTCTGAGAACTTTGTTCTTAACGTTTGGAAAACTATACATTGATGCTTTTAAGAAAAAGTTTATTTTTTATCGTTTTTGTGGCATAGGCACAAGACTCTTGTCTTTTGTTAAAGGATGCTGTTTATCTTACGGTTATCTCATACACTAGAAGAAAATGGTTTCATTGGAAAGAAGTGGGTCACCTCTCAGCACTGATGGGACAACTGAGGAAGAAGCACACACAAATGGCAGCCGAAAACGCAGCTGGGACCTGCTGCCAGGACAGGCTGCTCTATGTGCCACTCTTGGCCCCAGAGCTTGTACTTCATGGACTATCACTGCTGCTGCACCCACCAGTAGCATGTTCCCACTGCCACAGCATTTAATCCAAAATTCCCCCAATATTTATGCAACACTTTTCCTAGCATTCTAGGCAGAAGAGCTACTTAATCAAGCCTGTTATTTCAATTGAAAAATATATCTACTTTAAATTTAAAGAATTATCTGGGGATACTATTTTAATTTCAGACAGTCAATACTTAAACATCAGCCTATTACAAGTTTTCCATCATTAGTCTCTACATTTGTACAGAGCTCCATATGAGTATAATGGAAGCAGACCTATGAAAGATTCTTACCTGGGCCAAGCCCATCATGTCCTATGACAATTTTGTATAAATCCCCAAGGTGCACAGCTTCTAGGGAGAAGGTGTCAGTCTGCAACAAATCAAACAAGTATAGTTAGATCTAGACCATGAGTCTGATTTCTAGCAAGAGTATAAATTTAGCCCTGACCGGTTTGGCTCAGTAAATACAGCATTGGCCTGCGGACTGAAGGGTCCCAGGTTTGATTCCGGTCAAGGGCACGTACCTTAGTTGCGGGCACAACCCCGGTGGGAGTGTGCAGGAGGCAGCTGATCGATGTTTCTCTCTCATCGATGTTTCTAACTCTCTCTCCCTCTCCCTTCCTCTCTGTAAAAAATCAATAAAATATATTTTTTTTAAAAAAAGAAGAGTATAAATTTAGATATAGTAAAAATTGTGAAAAGAATTAGGTTCATTCAGTAAATATTCAAATATGTTTAAAGTAAAAGTAAAACAATAATATTAATTTATAGAATATGATAATTGATTTCCTAATATACTCAACTCCTTTTCACTACCAATTTTTCATTACAAAAGCATATACTGGGTCTCCCTACAAACATATTTTTCAAAGCACATTGAGACTGGAAGGAAGAGTGAAGGTGCAGACTGGGATGGTCCAACATCCAACCTGTGCTGTTTCTCTAATCAGGAGGGAGATCGTCTCTGTGGAGGCTACCTGTGAGGAGCAAGGGGTCCCAGCCCCACACCAGACCCCCAACCCAGGGTCCCAGACTCGGGAAGAGAAGCCCCTATGTCTATTGGCTGTAAAAACTCACTAGCTGTTCTCGGGATTCTTCCCCTCTTTTTGTCTCTTTGCTGCACTAGAACTTACTTCAGGTCACTGAGCCTCCGTCTCACTAAAAACCTATCCAGTGATGTTTGGTTTTGCCTGCATTTTAACACTTGCCTGAAGTGAATCACTGCATTGTCACTGAACAGATTTATCACACAGTTTGCTAGTTCTTTGTCAGGGTGATATTTCTCAATAAATATTCACAGCACAATTTCCTGAGATAACGACATGAGGTTTAGCAGTAAACTGACTCATACTCACACATTCTCTCCTTTGTTTGCCATTTGAGACACGTGATTGATCATACAGGTATCAACATGAAAGGGTTACTGGGTCAAGAACCAAAGTTTTGTTAGACATACGAGCCATTTTTCCCATAAACAACTTGGTCGAGAACCAAATTGTTCAAGAAGGGAGACATTTGAGAACTGAGGTTTGACTGCATACTTAACACTACTGAACTGTGCACTTACAATAGTTAAGATGGTACATTTTATTTTATGGGTTCTTACCAGAATTTTTTTTTTAATCAGACAAAGGGTTTTTCATCACTTACGTGTCCTCTTAAAAAACTGATGGAGCTCTTGGATCGAAAGAGTTGTCTGGATCCTGTATCTCCCTTTTTCCCATAGATTGATATGTAGACATTTGCTACTGTCCCAGCATTCCAAAGCTCACCCGTTGCCACATGCACTTCATATACTGTCACTGACAACAAAAGAAAAATAAGCTTCTTATGCTAAGCATTACTTTTATGATAGAAAAATTGTAATATATATACATATATAGGATCAAGAGTTCCAGTTTCAGGTAAGATGGAATGACACCCTCCACCCTGTCTCTCCCACTGAATACAGCTATAAAATCTTGACAGAATGCATGGAACAGCTATATGAAGATGTTGAAAAATAAAGAGTAGCAGGAAGATTGGCAAAGAAGACCAGTATTTAAAGTACCAACATGTGGCAGTGATTTTATCTTTTTTTCTCTTTTTCACCCTCTGTTATCTCCCATCTGGGTCTCAATGTTCCAGGAACCTAAAAGTAGGCACAGGAGCTCAGTAGAAGCCTTCTTGCTCTGACTCAAGAAACAGGAAGTGGAACACCTAATGTATAGAGAAGGTGCAGATATTCTACCATTGTTTTCTCTTTAATTTCTCCATTCTCTCACATTCCATTGCCTGAGCAGAGAAGCACACAGGAGTCAACCCTTTAAGGGAAAAGAACTTTCCTTCAATGAAGAAGAGCTGGGCTTCAATAGGGTGGAGCCAGTATCCATTGCTTTCTTTCCTCTCTCTGTCCTACTACTGTTTAGCTCTGAACACAGGGAAACTGAAGACGTGTACAGGAAAACAGAAAAACGAAAGCTCCAGTTAACAAGAGAGAGAGAGAGGAGG
>PVJC01016342.1:0-33808 GCA_004026665.1 Murina feae | reverse complement strand
AGGGCTTGGGAAGCCCACCAAGCAGGCCACCGACCCCCTGCTGCCCCTTACCTGCTTCGCGGTGCCCTCCAACCCTGCCGCCTGTTTCCCACTCACGGGTCCTGCGTCCTGTGCTGTCCCACCCTGCAGCCACTCTGTGCACTCGGGAAGTCCCTCAGCCCAGCCTGTGCCCTCTCGCAGTCTGGGACCCCTCGGGGGATGTCCACCTGCTGGCGTGCCTGACCAGCCTGGGTGAGGGGCTTTCAGGCTGCCCACAGCTCCCATTGACCCAACGTCCCAGCAAGTCTGGCTGGACGCAGGTTTCTGAGGTTTATGTCCTATAATTGATACACTGTTCCTTTAAGCCGGCTAAAGAACCCTCCTCTCTGCTTCACCTTGCAGCATCTATAATGAAACAATTATTACTTAGTGGTGAGGCCCCAGCTGCTCTTTCCTTCAGCTCCCGAGGATTCTATGATTGTTATATTGTTTCAAAGGTGTGTTTCGCTAGAGCCAGTTTAATCGGAGCTGAGCTGAGCGGGCGCAGCTTCACTTTCGCTCCTGCCCCAATGGAAACAGCTGTTTACTCAGATCCGTGACTGGCGGCCGCCATGTTGGCTGGACTAATTTGCATACAGCCACTCTGATTGGCTGGTGGGCATGGCTTACCTGTCTCGGAGAAACGGTTAATTTTACTATTTCGCTTCTATTAGTTTAGATGGTTAAAGTTGCCATGTAGTAATTGCTGGGGTGGAGCAGGGTCAAGGTGTGGCAGGATCTTTTTTTTAAGTAGCTGGTGAGAAAGACCCCAAATCTTATTTGAACTTAATGAACCTAAATTTAAGTAGCCATATGTGGATATTGGCTGCTATATTGGAAAGTTCAGGGTAACCTCCACTGAACTTTTTTCCCTTTTTATTTTCTTTTTTCTTTTCTCTTGAATAAAGGGAATATATAGAAACTTTGGAGTCAGATAGACAAAAGTTAAATTCCTAGCAATAATCTCCTAAATGCAAACAGGCCTACTTACATTGCTATTTGTAGGATGAATGAGATAATCTACATGAAGCATCTAGTAGAGTTCCTGCTATAAATGATGACCTGTGGATGAGGATGATGGGGATGCTAATGCTAATGGTAAAATGGGATGAAAGGAGATCCTCATGTTATATTAGTGTCTCATGCTAAGTCATCTATTTCCTCAGTAATATAGCAACATTTCACATGATATTAGCAATGTCATGTGTGCATATAGTGGTTTATGTGTATAAAACAATTTGTCACTCATGAGCATGTGCATGTTCTTTTGAAGTAAGAGTTGAAATATTAGGCTTATATTGTTAGTGATAACATGTAAACCTGGCAAGGAGATTTGCAATAAGTCACATAGAACTTTCACTCAAATTCCCATCTTCTGTTTCTGTCTACTTCTCTTAATGCACTATCATATTGCCTCTTAAAAAATCTCTCGATATAAAAGCCTAAGTGATCATCTGACCATGCAACCACCTGACTAGTAGCTATGATGCACAATTACCACCTGGGGGCAGACACTTAATGTAGGAGCTGCTGATCTGCGGTGACTTGGCAGCTGTGGTTCTTGCATGTGCACCCGAAACCAGAGAGGAGGGAGCCCAATTCCAGGGTGTGTCACCCAAGAACTGCTCTCTCACAATCTGGAACCCCTTGGGGGGTGTCAGAGAGCTGGTTTCTACCCAATCCTGTCAGGTTAGGCCTAGGGACCCCACTGGTGCACAAATCCATGCACTGGGCCTCTAGTAATAATATAAAGACTCTACGGTGCATTGAAAAATGTAAATACTTGTGGGACTTCACTAAAGCTTTTGATATGAAATAAAACAAAACAAAAATGTATTAGAATTAGTGGTAAGATCAGAATTCCAGATGAAATTATTTTTCAGTAATGTCATCTCTTTATTAACAGACCAGTAGTGCTGCTTTGTACAGGTAGTATTTCTTTTGTTTAATCGTGTATTTGAAAAGTTTCAGCTACTT
Organism: Murina feae; assembly: GCA_004026665.1. Classification (NCBI taxonomy): domain Eukaryota; kingdom Metazoa; phylum Chordata; class Mammalia; order Chiroptera; family Vespertilionidae; genus Murina; species Murina feae. The sequence continues at coordinate 31,813 of PVJC01016342.1, read as the reverse complement.
GAAATGAGTGCAGTAGTGGTGAGTGGTACAGGAAATCCAGTGTTCTTAGGGGATAAAAATTAAAGAAGTAATTCTTTAGCCAGGAAGCTTGCCAAGTCATGTATCATCTTCCATCTTCCACGTTGTCATAGCTCCATGGAGGAAACAGCACCTCATCATGTTTTTAAAAGATAATCATTGTTCTGCACAGGATGTCCTGCCGACTTCATGGGGATTCTGGCAGGATGTGAGAGATACCGCAAGTCTGGTCACTGGAACCGAGATTTAGCAAATGGCAGAAAAGGATAAGTTTAAGCTAAAAATGCAAGTGATTTACTGAGATACCAAAGCAAGAATAATGAAACCAGAGATGGCTGACTACTTCGCATATCTATGGGTCTGGGGGAGGGAATGCAGAAAGTTAACAGGCCAAAATGTTCATCTAATCAAACACTGGTGGCAAGGACTTAAGGAGGAAGTGGAAACCTCATTTATTAGTTCATTCATTCTTTCACTTTTTCCACTAATTTCTTGGGACTGTTCTAGAATTAGAAAATAAAAACCTACAAAAATATCTGTTCATAGACAGCTATCATTGTAATATGGGGAAAACACAAAAAGAACAAAATAAGCAAAAAATAAAGTATGTTAGGTAATGATAAATACTACAGAAAATTTAGATAGGGAAAGGGAATAGGGATTGTTGGGCTGAGGAGAGCTGCAATTTTAAATGGAGTGGCCAGAAAGGCTTGCAAATGTCCAAGACTTTGCCTTTGTATTCAAGGAACAGGAAGAAGACCAGTATGGCTGGAATGGAGGGGATGGAGGGCAGAGGAGTAGGAGATGCAGTCAGAGGAGCAGTGGGTGGTAACAGGGCTACAGTAGAGACTCACAGACCTGCACCAGAAGACCTGGACAAGATGGTTTCCCCACCACCCACAGAAGCATCATCAAGGCGTCATAACAATGCAGAAGAACTTCCCATTCCCTTTTTCTGACATTATCCATCCACAATGAGCACAAGTAAAATCATAATCGAAACACTGTACTGATTACATCTGTCCCTCCAGTTATTTTTTCTAGATAACTACACTAGAAAGAAGAAAAAGAAAGAAAGAAAGAAAGAAAGAAAGAAAGAAAGAAAGAAAGAAAGAAAGAAAGAAAGAGAGAAAACAACAAAAGAACCACGTATTATACAATCCAACTTAACTCTATTGTCCCAGCCATGGAAGTTACGATTTCTCTTACTCCTGATACATGTCTAGAAGGAATTTAAATTCAGCTGTGTGATGTCATTAAAACCCTTTCAAATTTGAGAAGAGAAATAGCTTCGTCAGAACCATGACTTAGGGGAAAAAATACAGACAACTGCTTCCTGGGAGGCAGAACCATTAGGAGCTGGAAGAACAGTCCACCAACTTTTTGAGCACACTGAAAAAAAATATGATGAGGCTCTTAAGTGGGACACTGATGGAGTTTTATTTAGTCACCAAATATTTATTGAGTGTCTGCCATGTGCTAGAATGTACTATGTCCCATCTGCATAGTTGTAGGTGCCAGGAACAATTCAGGACTCCTTTACTCATTGTATTTACATTTAATGAAAAGAATGAAAAAAATTCAAGGAGCTTTCAACACAGACACAGGAAGACATATTTTTGAACTAGGTAGACAAGTGTCAAAGAGCAAGAGCCAAGATTAACAATGGCATAAAATGTCCAAGTTAGAAAAATGAAGCAATAGCTTCAGAGGTAAAGAGAGTGGTTGGTTATACAGCTAAAGGCAAAATAGTGCTGGTGGACAGACATCTACATTCTCATTCATTTCTCATCCAAGGATTTCACTTCGGGGCATTCAGGGATTTTTCTTTTCCTTTTGTTTAAATTCAGAATGTAAACTAAATGGAAATACTGCTGCTTTATGAAAAGCCACTCTTTAGCTACCTTTCTTAGGGCATATCAGTCTATTAAAAACACACACAACTGATTGCCCATCCCAGTTTCTTTGTTCTTGAAATAAATATTTGGTCCTAGATCCAAGATTTCTTCAGAAATTAATTTTATTGTTGGAAGTGTTTCAGTAATCTGTGAATAACCCTACATTACCTATTTTTAAGAGGAGAATGCCAGCCCTGTGTGGCAAACAAAGTAGCCTTTTCATTTTTTTTCATGACTTCCTGTCCTTGGCAAACCATCTAGCCTTCTTTGTGGAGAACCCAACTCTCTGATTTTCTGGCCATCGAAGTTGGCTTAGAAGTGTCCTGGAGCCCACAGCACACCACCCACTATATTGGAAGCTGTAAGTGTTTTTGTTAGCTGAATGTCAGATTAATGAGATTTTACTATCTAGAAAGCATGTTTTGACAAAGATACTCTGTATGTGTATTGACAGTGAGCCTTCTGCTCTGGATTAATGCTAATTCAAGACTGCTTATTTTTCACCTTAGAAAACGATAGACTTGTTTTTAATGCAGGTGACTTCCAAAATGTCAAAAACTAAACACTATATTGTTCACATTCGGGGTTACTTATTTTTATTCTATTGACAGCACTTTGAACTTAAAATGGAAGCATATGAGAGAGTTTCAGAGTATCTGTGACTAGTAAGAGAAAATAGAACCATGTGTTCATGTGTCACTCCATCATAGTAATCTTTGATTTTGTCCCAGACCCAGAGTGTGTCACTTCCATAATTCAGAATTAGCTTGTGGGAGGGACCATCACTGCACATTGCCATGAGCAATTACCACATGGACCATGATGACTTTCTAAAAGCTTTACTCATTGCTCCTCAGACCAAGTCTGTCTGTTGTAGTAGAAGAAACGTGTGATGGCTGAGAGTTACGGACTGTGGCCAAATGAATTGTCAGTCCTCTGTTTTAATGTGGGTTCAAAAGAGAAGGGACAGAATTGTTTCACTGCAGTTAAGGATGATTAATCTATGCCTCCTAATGAAATTAAGGGAAAAAGAAACTATTCTCTCTCTCTCTCTCTCTCTCTCTCTCTCTCTCTCTCTCTCCCCCCCCCCCGAGCTCTCCTGTAAACTGTGAGTTAAGCAACATATTCTGCTGAAGTTATATAGCAAGGAACAATGGTTCCTTTGTTGAAAGTCTTCCTCGTTAAAAGCATAGCTTTCCTTTCAAAAAGCAATTAATACTATTGATGTTATACTTCAGATAATATACAATCCTCTTGCGTGACTACTATTGTAATTTACTTTAGTGGGAAATAATTCAGTTCTTTTATTAGTGAGAGATAGATTATAGAACTCAATATTTTCTCAATCATTCTTTGTGCAGTTATTCTTAAATCAAAAATTTAAAATATGACACTAGAGCTTGATATCTAAAGTAAAGACTGTCAAAAAATGAATCCATATCATGTTGGGGAAGAATATGGTTATTAGGCCAACTGATTTATTTATATAGCTATTATCGTTAATGTAATTTTACATGTGATTGTATAATTTCTTGATTAATATCTGCCTCTTCTACTCATGGATAAGGAATATGAAGACAGGAGTCATAGATGTGCAGACTTACCACTACTTTCAGATACCTAATAGAGCCTTTGGCCCTCAGTACCTAACACAGCACTTGACCCAGAGTCAGCACTCTATTTGAATGTTGAATTAAAGAATGAGTGAAACAACTACCTACCTCTAACCAGAGTTTTGCACAGTTTCTCTTTTAAAAAAAATATTTTTATTGATTTCAGAGAGGAAAAGGGAGGGAGAGAGAGATAGAGGCATCAATAATAAGAGAGAATCATTGATCAGCTGCCTCCTGCACATGCCCTACTGGAGATCAAGCCTGCAACACTGAGCACATTGCCCTTGACTGGAATCAAATCTGAGACCTTTCAGTCCACAGGTCAACACTCCATCCACTAAGCCAAACCAGCTAGGGCTGTGCAATTTCTTTTTAAAAGAGGTTGTCTAAACTATTTTGAACACCTTCATCAATAAGAGAAATCTTTTTTTTTTTTTTCATAAGGATACCCAATGCATTTTAAACAGTTTTGGCCACTAGAAAGCTTTTTCTATTATTGAGTTGAAATATATTGATGTATAGTCTTCACTATTCAAAAATAAAATGTGATATTGTGCAGAATGACTGATAATGTAAAAAAAGAAAAATATTAAGAATGTAAAGGTACATATTTGAAAGTACCCTGGAGGTTTATTTTTCTTTTTTATTTTCTTTCTTTTATCCCCCCTCCTCCTTTTAAAAAAGGGGATTGGCACTGCGATAGAAGTTCCCATTCATTCTAGGAATTAATTTTACAGGAACATTCTGTTGATTTTCAAAAGTTTGGAGGCATATGGATAAAATTTAAATGGTCGAATTTATTAATTTCATTAAGTTCATGAAATATCTAAACCATATATTTAGTGGGTTCTTATATTAGTGGGTTCAATTGGGGGTTTTCAATATTCACATAATGAAAAAATGACCAAGAGATTTACTACACAAGATGTAGAATCATTGCTTATAGGATGAGCTCCGTGCTCTGATCTTTCTGCTACTCCACCACAGGAATCAAATTCCTTCCTGTAGCTTAAAGGTGGTTTAAGCTTTCCACAATCATTAATGTTTATTCACTTATTCAGTTCTTAAGTATTATCTAAATCCTATTTTATTTGAGTTAGCTATTGGGCTGCTTTATAGCAACACAATTAATATCATGTGAATTCAAGCTCATTGAGTGAGTTTTCACAGACCTGGAAAGATGATATGTGTGCTGAAACACAGAAACTGCTAGCCTTGCCAGTGCGACTCAGTGGTTGAGCCTCGCCTTGTAAACCAGGAAGTCATGGTTTGATCCCCAGTCAGGGCACATGCCTGGGTTTCGGGCTTCATCCTCAGTAGGGGGTGTGCAGGAAGCAGCCAATCAATGATTCTCTGTCATCATTGATGTTTCTATCTCTCTCTCCCTTTCCCTTCCTCCCTGAAATCAACAAAAATATATTAAAAAAACAAATCAGGGACTGCTAGTTTCTGGAACATGCTACATCATTTTGTGTCATAGCTTTGTTTCAAAAATAACTTACCTATTTAAGTAACTTTGGAGCTGTGTTAGTGAGGTGGTCATTTCTGGAGGGTCTCATACCTTTTGATTTCCTCTAAAAGATCCAAGACAAATAAAATGTACACTTAAAAAATAAGGTATCTCCCCTGCCGGTTTGGCTCAGTGGATAGGGTGTCAGCCTGCGGACTGAAAGGTCCCAGGTTCGATTCCGGTCAAGGCATGTACCTTGGTTGCAGGCACATCCCCAGTGGGAGGTGTGCAGGAGGCAGCTGATCGATGTTTCTCTCTCATTGATGTTTCTAGCTCTCTATCCTTCTCCCTTCCTCTCTGTAAAAAATCAATAAAATATATTTAAAAAATAGGATATCTGTAATAAAAAAGCATAATATGCTAATTAGACCAGACATCCTTCTGGACAACCTTCCAGATGAAGCCGGGGCTGGATGGAAGCCTGGGTCCTGGGTGCCAGAGGAAAGCTGGTGCCAGCAGCTGGGGGAAGGCCTACTCTTGCACAGATTTCATGCATCAGGCTTCTAGTACAATTATAGTTAAAGAACTGATCTCTTTTTGTTATTGTTAATCCTCACCTGAGAATATTTTTTCCTTGATTTTTAGAGAGAGTGGAAGGGTGGAGTAGAGACAGAGTGAAACACCTATGTGAGAGAGACACATCAATTGGATGCCTTCTGCACAGGCCTGTTTGGGGCTGGGGATAGTGCCTAGTACATGCCCCTAACTGCAATGGAACCCTAGACCCTTCAGTGTTGGGGGCCAGCGCTCTAATCACTAAGCAAAAGTGGCTAGGGCTAAAGAACTAATATTGTCAAATTATTACCTAGATGTAAGTTATTTGTTTGAAGCGATGTTAATTTTTTTAATGATTTTTGATACCATTAAGTGCACTTATACAAGCAAAAAGTAAATGCATACAAAAATTATTTGCAGTAATTCTTCGCTTATCTAAAAAACTAATTTCTATTTTAAGACCATACAAAAAGTAAATATTTATACACTACCTGACAAATGATGGGTTTATTCATCACAAATTAGAAATCCAGTTCATAATTGTTCTGCTTAATAGATGTTTCAATAAATTCTAAAAGATTCCAAATAAATGTTAATGTATATTTTTGGAGTTCAGTATCAGCATATTTAGATGACAATTCCCTATTCATCTTTCTTTTAAAATTTTAAGTTCCATGGATTATAAATAGCATCCCTATTAAACATTTTCTAAATACTGTTTCTTCCAGGAAAGTTCTTTTTACTCCCTGCTGCTTAAGATTAGAAAGAGGAAAGGAAAACAGGTGAACATATAAAATCTTTCTTTCAACATGAAGTTATAAAGTGAGAATGTACAAATGCAAAACAATTTTAAAGTGTCAGTTTGAAAAATGTTTTGTTTTCTACAGTATATATCATATATATAAAATGTTAATATGCAAAGAGACCAAACAGTGGAATAACCAAACAATCAAACAACTGAACAACCGGTCACTATGACATGTGCTGACCACCAGGGGGTGCATGCGGAACATGGCAGATGTCAGCAGTAGGCAGCAGAGCAAGGAACATGGTGGGTGTCAGCTGCAGTAGGATGGTGGAGCAGGTGAGTGGGGTTGCCAGACCAAGGCGGGGCGCCAGTCACTGTCATGGGGCAAGCCTCTGATGGTTACTAAAAATTCTTTGCTCCTGTGCTTCATGGCCCCGCCCAGCACTCACACCTGCTGCCAGCTCCAGCTGCGTTTGCACCCGCTGTCAGCACAGGAACCACCACTCGCACCTGCTGCCAGTGCCCGGTGTTGGCCCTGATCACTTGGCACTGTCAGTGGGTGCGAGAAGCAGCTGCCAGGCCCCATTACCCCTCAGGGCTTCTCCACCTCCCCCTGCTCCTAAGGTGCAATCAGGGCTAGTAATTGCCTCTCGCACTCCCTGCTGGCCCCTCTCGCACACGCTGCCAGTGCCTGGCACTGGTTCCTATTGCTTGGCGCTGTCAGCAGGTGTGAGTGTCCCTATTGCTTGGCATCGTCAGGAGGTGTGAGTGGCAGATGCTGGCTCCAATCATTCCTGAGGGTTTCTCCACCTCCCCCTGCTCCTGAGGGGCAATCGAGGCAGCAGCCACTGCTCACACCCACAGATGGCGCAGGTCCTGCTTGCACCCACTGTGGGAACTGGGGCGGGAGCAGGGCTGCTGGCAGACAGGGGACCAGGGGCCACAGTGGAAGTGGTTGGGCGAGGCCAAGGAGGATGGGCCGAGACTGCCCCTGTGCCCAACATAGCCTCTCTGCCCACAGTTCCTTTCAAGATGCACAGATTTGTGCACTGGCTCCTAGTTTGTTTTAATAAAAGGATTAATTGAAGTAACAAATCTAACTAATAGCCTAGCATAAGTATGATTGTAGTTATCAGTGGAAACTTAGAAACATTAGTCCCTAACTCCTAACATTAGGTTCAACTTTCAGTGCATGGTTAAAGACATTATAATTAAACCAGCCTAAGATTATTTGGAAAATAAAAAACTATCGGGAATAATACTAACAATTGATGTCAATAATATCATATTCTCAATGGCTGTGTTCATATCAACATTCAACTGAGTTTAAGTCAAAGCTGAATACCATAATCAAAGCACAAACTTCTATAATTACAAGAATAACTCTGAAAATTGATCAATAGTTTAATTGTATTAATTTTACCATTAAAAAGCTTAGTGGTCAAATTTCAAAAGTTATCTGGTCAAAGTTTAGTTTGAACATTTAGCCTCTTCTAAAAGATCTTTGAACCCCTATGGAAATCATGACTGGAGACATTTTTCTCCACTTCTTTTCACTCGCTGGAATTTGATTGTGTATCTCCATATAGAAGTGGATGTTTTTGTATGTTGAGGAGAAAAATCTACATTTCAATAAGTTATTCCCTAAACCTATTCTAGCATCCAATGTTTCTCTCCCTGATTATGATCACACATATGTTACTAGAATGGTGAGCATATAGAAGGGATAGTGCTAATGTAGTATCTCCTGCCACATTCCATGATTAGTCACTTGAGATATGTGAAATTCATGATATTCTAATAAAATTGACTATTATAGCCCTGACTGCAGAAAAATTATAACAGCTCTACCTGGAAGCACATCTTTGCAGTCAGAGACTGGATCTCCAGGCTATTCTATGTCTTTATTTGGGAAGAACTAAAAGAAATTTTGGCAAGTAACTTGGGCAATATTTTAAACTAGAATACAAAGCTTAAGTAACATAAATGTATTAGATTAAAATAATTTCATATACAACTTAGTCTTTAGCAATACATAACATTTTAAAGAAAAGTTTTGATTTCAGCCATTAGGATTGACAAAATGTGGCAACTTGGAGATGCTGTGATGTGGCTTTGGTAAAAGTTAAGTTGAAATGAAAATGGAAATTTTGACAGCTGGGAAATTTATTTCATTCAACACATAACATTATGATAATTTCACTGAAGTTCCTAGATTCAAGATTGATTCAATAATCCTAAATAAGCAAACTAGTAATTTTTAAAAATTTATCTTTATTGTTTAAAGTTAAAGCACACATTGTTCATCTAAATCAGAAATGTTTGTCTTCTTTTGTAGAGAATTAAAATTGTCACATAGATCAAAAGTTATTAAGCTACGATAATCAACTCTCAGATATTTTATCTAAGAATGGACTCTAAATGTAGTAGATATGTTCACTTGTAAAAGCAGTATGGAATTCTGTAAGGTTGTTTGCATGAGGAGCAATTGAGTTTTTGTTTTTTTAAAATATATTTTATTGATTTTTTACAGAGAGGAAGTGAGAGGGATAGAGAGTTAGACACATCGATGAGAGAGAAATGTTAATCAGCTGCCTCCTGCACACCCCACACTGGGGATGTGCCCGCAACCAAAGTACATGCCTTTGACTGGAATAGAACCTGGGACCTTTCAGTCCACAGGCCGACGCTCTATCCACTGAGCCAAACCAGTCATAGTGGAGCAATTTAGTTTGAGTCACAAATATCTATAGTTGGTTAGTGGCAGCTTAATTAAAATAGAATTATGCAGTAATTTTATGAGGCTTTATTAATCTTATGTCAAACTCTGGTTACATAAATAGAAACTATATCTGGACCAAGCTTCAAAATCCCATGAATTAAAACATATTATTACTGTCTATGCAAACCATACACCATAATTTTGTCAGTATTAGAATGAATAAGAGTCATTTGCAATTTGAAGGATAATTATAAGTCTGTGAAATAGGTTTTTCACAGACCTAGACATAAGTCCTTTCATTTATATCCATATACTTTGGAACATTATAGTGAAAAAGTATGATTTGTAGGGAGAAAGCTGGATTCATAATCTACTTGTCCTATTTACTGGTACTATGGAAACTAATTTTGTATTATCTTTACTACTTATGTATTTATCAAACACTTTTGGGGGACAATTATTATGTGCCAAAAAAATTGGGTATGAGCCAAGGATATAAAATTAAGATGACACAGCCTTAGTCCTAAAAAAGTTAACAATTTAGTGGGGAAGAGAGCCATATGAAGAGATTATTAAGTTTTAGTGAAGTAATAGATACATACATGTATAATTGGAGTCTGGGAAAGGTTCCTCTCTCAGTTTAGAGTCATGTAGCATTTTATTTTATTTTGAATTTATTGGAGTGACATAGGTTAATAATACTATATAGATTTTAGGTACACTTGGGTAGCATTTTGTGAAGAAGGAAAAGCATAAGCAATCTAAGTCAAAAAGTACTGACTTGCAATTACTGGCAGAAATGAAAGTCACAGACATTTTAGAGAACATTATGGCCATAACTATTAAACTTAAATATACATATAACATTTAACTCATCAAGTTTATCTTTAGAAATTAATAATAAAATATTTGCACATATGTGCAAATGAATGTTCATAGAGAAGTTCACTTCTCTTTTTCTTCTCCACATTATCTTTTCAAATATAATTGTTCCAGAAAAAATCCCTTTCATTTGTGATGAATAATAATTCAGAAATTAGCATAAGAAAATATAACACAAGAAAGAAATACAAAACATGAACATAACAAACAAAACTCAGGTAATAAATCAACATCTGAAAGATCTTACTATGGAGCGAATAAAAATTATGAACCATTTTTGATGTTATGAAATTAAAAAGAAAGAGTTCTTTATAAGCAGCAAATATATATATATCACTTCCAGGCAATAGAGTTAAAAGGAGAGATGCAAGTACTCCAGGAGGAAAGAACAAGAAAAGAGAGAATTTTTATAATGATTTAGTAAATACTTATATAGTGTTTATTATATGACAGTCATTGTCTTAAGCAATTTACAATTATCTGAATTATTCCTTATAGGAACACTTTTATGTAAATACTACCATGTTCCCATTTTACAGGTAAGTATTCTGAGATTAAATAACTTGCTCAAATTCACACAACAGTTATATGGTGAGAATTTGTACACAAGGAATACAAAAAGTACTTTAAACTTTATGCTGTGCTGCCTATATAGAAAAGTAAATGAACTGGTGTGTGTTGAGGAGTATGTAAGAGTCTTTAAAAATGTCACAGGAATGAATGCAGAGAAAAGAAAATAGACACTTCTCAGGTCACTCAGAAACAAGAAACACAGGCTTGAGACTATTGAGAATGAAGTGAAAAAAAACTGTTTTACCAAAGATTAGAGAGAAAGTGACATATGAAGAAGGAAAAAAGGAGATGTAACATAATTGGTATACATCCACAGAACTGGTATACCATAGAGTTGGTATGCAATAGAACTGACATACTGTGTTTTCCGGCGTATAAGACCACTGGCATATAAGACAACCCCCGACTTTTGAGAAGGTTTTCCTGGGTTAAAAAGTCATCTTATACGCCAGAAAATACGGTACATAGAAGAGAAACAGTAACATGGAAGTGAATGATTTCAATGATATAATTCAGGATTACTCAGTTTAAAATATGTTCACTTTAACCTCTAGTAAGGGAACAACATGTTCCAGAAAAACATACAGATAAACAAACAGTAGAATATAACGCGATAAAATTATTGAGTTGAAAGAGAAGGAATCCTGTGGGAGAATCAAGCTAAATACAAACAAGAAACCAAAGTCACTTTGTTCAGGGACATTTATATAACAGCCGGCACTTAGGTATGTACGCAAAAGACATATTTTCAAATGTGCAAAAACTGAGAGAATATGTATGGTCATAACATTTTTTTTAAGAAACATCCAGAGAAAAATTCTGTCAAGGAGGTAAGAGATGAAAGTGTTTAGTAAATTCCTTTCCTAGGTACTTTGAATACAATCATGAATAAGACAAGACTATCTTGGTTTTCATTGAGCCAACATTCTGGTTATATAATGGTATAGAAAGAAAGAAATCATAGAAGAGAAATTCTAGAGTATGTTCAAGGATATTTATAGTCAGGGTAGTATACAGCTTCTATGTGCTGATTAGACTAGAATAGTTGTTAATTTTGAAATACTGCTATTTAGTGCATAGCAGGTGGTAATATGTGCCCCTGGTTTCCTAAGATCCTCCAGCCATTCTGTTCACTGCAGTACTTCACCTCAGAACTGTTGACCCAACAACTAGAGGGATCAGGCAGAAGCTAGTTGGGAGCTTCTAGGCTGGCCTGTGTTTAGACATGTTATTCATAGTTGTTAAATATTTCCAATATTTCTCCTACTTATAGTCACATTATTGGTATTGATACCACTGGAAACAAAGCCCAACAGCAGATGAAAATATAAATATAAATTTTTTTTGTTTTTTTTTAATCTTTATTGTTCAGATTATTACAGTTATTTCTCTTTTTCCCCCCATAGCTTCCCTCCTTCCAGTACCCACCCCACCTTCTGACCTTACCCTCCCACACACTGTTCTCCTCCATAAGTGTACAATTTATGTCCAGTCTCTTCCCACACCCCCAACACCCTTTTCCCTCCGAAAATTGTCAGTCCACTCCTTTTCTATGCCACTGATTCTATTCTATTCACCAATTTATTCTGTTCATCAGATTTTTTAGTCACTTGATTTTTGGTACACTTGTTGATATATATATATATGTATTTGTTGTTCATAATTTTTATCTTTACTTTTTCTTCTTCCTCTTCTCAAAGGATACCTTTCAACATTTCATATAATACTGGTTGGGTGGTGATGAACTCCTTTAGCTTTTTCTTGTCTGTGAAGCTCTTTATCTGATCTTCAATTCTGAATGATAGCTTTGCTGGGTAAAGTAATCTTGGTTATAGGTTCTTGTTATTCATCACTTTGAATATTTCTTGCCATTCCCTTCTGGCTTGCAATGTTTCTGTTGAGAAATCAGCTGACAGTCGTATGGGTGCCCACTTGTAGGTAACTGACTGCTTTTCTCTTGCAGCTTTTAAAATTCTCTCCTTGTCTTTTGCTCTTGACATTTTAATTATGATGTGTCTTGGTGTGGTCCTCTTTGGATTCCTTTTGTTTGGGAGTCTCTGTGCTTCCTGTACTTGTAAGTCCACTTCTTTTACCAGGTAGGGGAAGTTTTCTGTCATTATTTCTTCAAATAGCTTTTCAATATCTTGCTCTCTCTCTTCTTTTGGCACCCCCATAATTCTGATATTGGTACAGTTGAAGTTGTTCCAGAGGCTCCTTGCACTGTCTTCATATTTTTGGATTCTTTTTTCTTTTTGCTTATCTGGTTGTGGGTTTTTTGCTTTTTTGTATTTCAAATCTTTGACTTGATTCTTGTGTTCCTCTAGTCTGTTGTTGGATCTCTGTATAATATTCTTTATTTTAGTCAGTGTATGCTTAGATTTATTGAGGGTCTCACTAAGTGTATCAGTGGTTTCTAGAAAATTTTTGAAAAACCTTTTAACCGTGGTTTTGAACTTTATATACATCATTTGCTTTCCTCCATTTCTGTCATTTGTGATCTGTTTCTTTGTCTCCGCATTTTGGCTACTTCCCTGGGTTGATGGAGTGGCTTTCTGTGTTAGGTGACCACTGAGAGGAATTGACCTCCAAGCCACTTGGCTATGAGAATCAGCTGTGTCTATAGTGGGAGAACTTCTGTGCTGGAGACACCCTTATGTGGCAAGAGTTGTTTCAGTAGGGTTTTGGTGCTCACTGAGTCTGCCCCCTGAGTGTGTCTCTTATGAATCTGAGGATAGCATCTGGTAGCATCTGGGTTTACATATTTTCTTTTATAAAATACTGTATCAATACTCTGTCAGTCATATTTAGGATGCTACCACTCTGACCACTGGGTACATTGGCTCTTGTATCTCCAAGGAGGTGCTATTTTAGCCTTTGCCTGAGACTACTCACCCTTTTATATGCAAAAGCCTCTTTGTGCAGCTTGGGAGGGGCGGGGTCTAGGGGAGTCAGCTATGGCTGATTCTCAGCCCTGCGCTAAGAGACACTGGGTCTCTGTGTCCCAAGGTAATCACTGTAAGCAATGCCAAGAGAAACCCGCTTTGGATTTCCTCCCAGTGCCAGTCAGTCCAACTTCTCTGGGTATGAGTTGGGCTCCCAGAAACTTGCCTGGAACTGGAGTTCAGAGCCGCTGGGAGCTTGTGGCTCCCACTGGATTGAAAAAGAACCATGTCTTCCTTTGCCAGCCCTCTCCCTGAGCTCCATGCCCAAGCCTCTGTACTTCTGTACTTTGTTTCCATAGCACCTCTGACTCTCAGTCTCTTTCTAGTTGTAGAATTTTCACTCAGCCAGCCTTCCTGTGGTTCTGGGTGATGTCCTTTTTTTTTTTTCCCCTTGGTTTTGAAACAGTTGTGCTAGGCAGTCAATTCAGGTATTTACCTATGCCACCATCTTGGTTCCCTCAAAAATATAATTTTCAAAAATAATAATGTAATGAGCTATATTAAATGAAGATTAATAAAATGCAAGTACATGTGACAAATGAATCTTACAAACATAGTATTAAGTAAAAAATTGTTACAAAATTAAATATAACCTTGACTGACAGAATATTGATACAGTATTTTATAAAAGAAAATATGTAAAGTTAAACCAGTATCTATGCATGTATACAAATATAATAAAATACAAAGAAAATCATAAACAAATTTCAGCCTAGTTTGCATAGTTGCAGTTGCAAACAGGGGTTCAGTACTTACTGTGATCTTATTCTTCATTATCTGGGTAGTGAGTACAAAGCCATTCATTATTGAGTGTTAAATTGAAATTGGTAGACTGTTTTTTTTAATTTGTTTTATTGCTTAAAATATTACAAAGAGTAGTACATATGTCTCCTTTTTCCCCCCCTTGATCTTCCCCTGGCCTCCCCTACCCCCTAGTGTTTTGTGTCCATTAGTTATGCTTATATGCATACATATAAGTCCTTTGGTTGATCTCTTACCCCTCCCCCCACCCAATCCTCCCCGGTCTTCCTGCTGTAGTTTGACAGTCTGTTTGATGCTGCTCTGCTTCTGTACCTATTTTTCTAAATATATTTTATTGATTTTTCACAGAGAGGAAGGTAGAGGGACAGAGAGTTAGAAACATCGATGAGAGAGAAACACCGACCAGCTGCCTCCTACACAACCCCCACTGGGAATGTGCCCACAACCAAGGTACATGCCCTTGACCGGAATTGAACCTGGGACCCTTGAGTCCGCAGGCTGACGCTCTAGCCACTGAGCCAAACTGGCTAGGGCCTGTATCTATTTTTGTTCATCAGTTTATAATGGCCTTTATTATCCATAAATGAGTGGTGTCATATGGTATTTTTATTTCATTGACTGGCTTATTTCACTTAGCATAATGTGCTCCAGTTCCATCCATGCTGTTGCAAATCATAAGAATTCCTTCTTTTTTACAGCAGCATAGTATTCCATTGTGTAGATATACTACCGTTTTCTAATCCATTCATTTGCTGATGGGTACTTAGGCTGTTTCCAAATCTTAGCTATGGTAAATTGTGCTGCTATGAACATAAGGGTGCATATATCCTTTCTGATTGGTATTTCTGGTTTCTTGAGATATATTCATAGTAGTGGGATCACTGGGTCATATGGGAGTTCCATTTTTAACTTTTTGAGGAAACTCCCTACTGTCTTCCATAGTGGCTGCAGCAGTCTGCATTCCCACCAGCAGCACATGAGTGTTCCTTTTCCTCTGCATCCTTTCCAGCACTTGTCCTTTGTTGATTTGTTGATGATAGCCATTCTTACAGGTGTGAGATGGTACCTCATTGTTGTTTTGATTTGCATCTCTCAGATGATTAGTGACTTTGAGCAAGTTTTCATATGTCTCTTGGCTTTCTGAATGTCCTCTTTTGAAAAGTGTCTGTTTAGGTCCTTTGCCCATTTTTTGATTGTATTGTTTATCTTCTTTTTGTTAAGTTGCATGAGTTCTCTGTAAATGTTGGAGATTAAACCTTTATTGGTGATAACATTGGCAAATATGTTCTCCCATGTAGTGGACTTTCTTGTTGTTTTGTTGATGGCTTCTTTTGCTGTGCAGAAGCTTTTTATTTTGATGTAGTCCCATTTGTTTATTTTCTCTTTAGTTTCCAATGCCTTAGGAGCTGTATCGGTGAAGAAATTGCTTTGGCATATGTCTGAGATTTTGTTGCCTTTGTATTCCTCTAGTATTTTTATCGTTTCACATCTTACATTTAAGTCCTTTATCCATTTTGAGTTTATTTTTTGTGGATAGTGTAAGTTTTGGGTCTAATTTCCTTTTTTTTTTTTTTTTGCATATATCTGTCCAAGTTTCCCAACACCATTTATTGAAGAGACTGTCTTGATGCCATTGTATGTTCTTGCTTCCTTTGTCAAATATTATTTGAGTATACTCGTTCGGGGCAATTTCTGGGTTCTCTATTTTATTCCATTGACCTATAGGTCTGTTCTTGTGCCAATACCAGGCAGTTTTGAGAACAGTGGCTTTGTAATAAAGCTTGATATCTGGTATTGAGATCCCTCCTACTTTGTTCTTCTTTCTCAGGATCGCTGCCACTATTTCGGGTCTTTTTTTATTCCAGATGAATTTTTGGAGGGTTTGTTCTAGGTCTGTGAAATATGCCATTGGTATTTTGATGGGGAGTGCATTGAATTTATAGATTGCTTTGGGTAGTATAGACATTTTAATGATATTGATTCTACCAGTCCATGAACATGGTATGTTCTTTCATCTGTTTATGTCTTCCTCTATTTCTTTTTACAACGTCCTGTAGTTTTCTGAGTAGAGGCCTTGTACCTCTTTAGTTAAGTTTATTCCTAGGTATCTTGCTTTTTTTGATGTGATGGTAAATGGGATTGGTTTTTAGTCTCTCTTTCTGTAAGTTCACTATTGGTGTATAGAAATGCCATAGATTTCTTGGTGTTAATTTTGTACCCTGCTACATTGCCGAATTCATTTATTAAGTCTAATAATTTTGATGGAATCTTTAGGGTTTTTATGTACAATATCATGTCATCTGCAAATAAGAACAATTTTACTTCTCCTTTTCCAATTTGAATGCCTTTTATTTCTTCTTCTTGTCTAATCACAATGGCTAATACTTCCAGTACTATGTCGAACAGGAGTGGTGAGAATGGGCATCCCTGTCTTGTTCCTGTTCTAAGGGGGAAATGTTTTAGTTTTTGCCCATTGAGTATGATCTTGGCTGTGGGTTTGTCATATATGGCTTTTATTATGTTGAGGTAAGATCCTTCTATTCCCACCTTACTGAGAGTTTTTATCAAAAAAATAGGTGTTGGATTTTGTCATATGCTTTTTCTGCATCAATTGACTGTGTGGTTTTTATCTCTCAATTTGTTTATATGATGTATCACATTTATTGATTTGTGGATATTGTACCATCCTTGCATCCCTGGGATAAATCCTGCTTGGTCATGGTGTATGATTTTTCTGATGTACTGCTGGATACCATTTGCTAGGATTTTGTTGAGGATTTTGGCATCTATGTTCATGAGGGATATTGGCCTATAATTGTCTTTCATTGTGTTGTCTTTATCTGGTTTTGGTATTAGGGTAATGCTGGCTTCATAGAATGAGTTTGAAAGTATTCCTTCCTCTTGAATTTTTTTGGAATAGTCTGAGAAGGATAGGTTTTAGTTCTTCCTTGAATGTGTAGTAAAACTCCACTGTGAAGCCATCTGGCCCCGGGCTTTCGTTTGCTGGAAGCTTTTGGATGACTGCTTCAATTTCTTCCATAGTTATTGGCCTATTGAGATTTTTAGATTCTTCCTGATTGAGTTTTGGAAGGTTGTATTTTTCTATGAATATATCCATTTCCTCCAGGTTGTCCAGTTTGTTGGAATAGAGTTTTTCATAGTATTTTTTTTTTTTAACAATCCTTTGTTTTTCTGTGGGGTCTGTTGTTATTTCTTCTCTTTCATTTCTGATTTTGTTTATTTGGATCATCTCTCTTTTCTTCTTAGTGAGCTTGGCTAGAGGTTCATCAATCTTGTTTATGCTTTCAAAGAACCAGCTCTTGCCCTGGCCTGTTTGGCTCAGTGGATAGAGCATCAGCCTGCAGACTGAAAGGTCCCATGTTTGATTCCGGTCAAGGGTATGTACCTTGGTTGCGGGCATATCCCCAGTAGGTGGTGTGCCGGAGGCAGCTGATCAATGTTTCTCTCTCATCGATGTTTCTAAATCTCTATCCCTTTCCCTTCCTTTCTGCAAAAAATCAATAAAATATATTTTTTAAAAAAGAACCAGCTCTTGGTTTTGTTGATCTTTTTTATTGTTTGTTTGTTTTTTATCTCTATGTTGTTTATCTCCGTTCTGATCTTTATTATTTCCTTCCTTCTGCTTACACTGGGCTTTTCTTGTTGCTCTCTTTCTAACTCTTTGAGTTGTAGGGTTAAGTAATTTATTATCATTGTTTCTTGTTTTTTGCAGTAGCCTTGTAGAGCTATGAACTTCCCTCTCAAAACTGCTTTTGCTGTGTTCCATAGGTTTTGGATTGTTGTGTTTTCATTGTCATTAGTTGTAATGTTATTTTTATTTATTCTTTGATCTCTCTGGTAATCCAGGCATTGTTTAATAGCATGTTATTTAGTCTTCATGTGTTTGATTTTTTTTTGGATTGTTTTTATTGTACTTGATTTTCAGTTTTATGCTATTGTGATCTGAGAAGATGCTTAATATGATTTCTGTCTTCTTGAATTTGAAGAGACTTTGCCTGTGACCCAATATATGGTCTGTCTTTGAAAATGACCCATGTGCACTTGAGAAGAATGTATATTCTGTGGCTTTGGGGTGAAGTGTTCTGAAGATGTCAATTAATTTCATCTGATCTAGTATGTCATTTAGGATTGATGTTTCTTTGCTAATTTTTTATTTAGAGGATTTGTCCAATAGTGATAGTGGGGTATTAAAGTCCCCTACTATGATTGTATTGCTGTTAATCTCTCCCTTGATATCTTCCAGAAGTTTTTTTATGTATTTGGGTACTCTTATATTGAGTGTGTTTATGTTTACCAGAGTTTTTTCTTCTTGTTGGATTGTTCCCTTTAGTATTATGAAGTGGCCTTCCTTATCTTTTTTTATGTCTGTCACTTTGAGATCTAATTTGTCAGATATAAGTATTGCTACCTCAGCTTTTTATTCATTTTCATTTGCCTGAAAAACCTTTTCCCATCCTTTTACCATCAGTCAGTGTGTGTCTTTTTTTCTGAGGTGGGTTACCTGTAGACAGCAGATATATGGGCCATGTGTTCTTATCCACTCAATTACCCTATGTCTTTTGATTGGGGCATTTAATACATTGACATTTAAAGTTATTATTGATAAGTACTAGTTTGTCGCCATTTTTATTCTTTACCTCTGTGTTCCTTCTTCGTTTTCTATTTTTTTCTTTTTACAGCAGACCCTTTAACATTTCTTGCATTGCTGGTTTGGTGGTAATAAACTCCCTTAGTCCTTGTTTGCCTGGGAAGCTCCTAATTTCACCCTCAATTTTGATTGATAATCTTGCTGGGTACAGTATTCTTGGATTCAGACCCTTCCTTTGCATGACTTTGTATATTTTATTCCATTCCCTTCTTGCCTGATGTGTTTCTGTTGAGAAATCAGTCTGATGGGGGATCCTTTGTAGGTAACTGTCTGTCTCTCTCTGACTGCTTTTATGATTCTTACTCTGTCATTGGTGTTTGCCAATTTAATTATAATGTGCCTTGGCATTGGTCTTTTGAAGTTCATTTTGTTTAGCTTCTTGGATTTGTGTGGGTTTTTCTTCCCTATACAAGGAAGTTTTCTGTCATTATTTCTTCAAACAAGCTTTCTATTCCTTATTCAGTTTCCTCTCCCTCTGGAACCCTTATTATGCAGATGTTGTTTTGTTTCATGTTGTCTCAAAGTTCTCTTAGGATCTCCTGCTTTTTAATTCTTTTTTTCTAGAAGCTGCTCTTCTTGGGTATTTTTTCCTACCTTGTCTTCTAGATCACTGATGCAGTCCTCTGCTTCTTCTAGTCTACTGTTGATGCTTTCTTTTGAGTTCTTTATAACAGTGATGTCACTTTTCATTTCTTCCTGTTTCTTGTTCATTTCCTCTTGGTTCTTACACATATTGTTGAATTTGTCTTCCATTCTTTTCATCCACCTTATGACCATTTCTCTGAATTCTTTCTTTGACAGGTTGCTTGCCTCAATTTCATTTACTTCCTTTTCTGGTGATGCCTGTTTTTCTTTCATATGCAGGCTGTTTCTTTGTCTCTCTATAATCTCTCTTCTCTGGGTGTCTGGTTATGTAGTACTCTCTCTCCTTTCTGTGAGGAGGCACAGGGCTCATCTTAGTCCACATATTCATGCTGCTTGATCTCCAGTGTTCCTGGGATCATAGCCAGTCCCTAGGTGGTTAAGAACTGCTCAATTAGGAATTTATGATCAGGCCATCCTGATTACTTTCCACAGAACCCCCTTTTTTCATCAGTAGTACAATGGAATATCACTCAGCTCTAAGTGGGTAATTTTTGAGATTAAAAATGGTACTGTTTTTACCTTAAACATTAGTGTATATCTGTTGAAGTTATCCCAAATTAATCTTTATATTTAATGTAATTAATACTTATTTCCCCAAAGTTCCAAAAAATTATTTTTAGAATTAAGCTGAGTCTGAAGATAAATGCCAAAAACAAAGGATACAAAATAGAGACTAAATCTACTAAATATTTTTAAAAACAAATTATTACAATCAAGCATGTAAAACAGTTTGGAATTCACACATGAATTAATAGAGATAGCAATATAAAATTATACAGAGATGATAAAAAGATATGCAGTACTGATAAAGGTGTTGTTTTAAATCAATGAGAAAAAAATAAATCATGTATTAGTGGTGCTGGAAACCATATCACCCTACATGGAAAAATAAATATAGACACTTACCTTCTAGCACCAAAAAAAATCCAGATTTATACATGAAATCAAACTTTCAAAAAGAAAGCATGAGAGAATCTGATCAGGTGATTTAGGATTATGAGAAACTACATATGTCATAAAAATATTTCCAATATAATGGTAGTCAGAAGACTAACTTATTTAACATGTAAAACCTAACAATGCTCTTAACCATCATAACAGTGTCCAACAAATTCATTAAAAATAGGCAAAATACATAAGCATAAAATTTTAAGAAAATGAGATAAAAATGATTTTTTAATAAAAAATGATTTGTAAAACAATGAAAAGATGCTGAACCTCGCCCATAGTTGACTCATGCTATCGAAGATATCCAGTATGATATTTAAGACTCAGATTGACACATATTATTTCACCATATCCTGAGTTATGTGTTGGCAACTGTATACTTACACACACATTGTTGGTGGGAGTGTATTTAGTATAGTTTTGGAAACATATTTGTCTATAGCTATTAAAATTTTAATGATATGCATACTCTTTTATCCCTAAACTTCACATAATAATAATTCCCCCAAATCTATTCACACTTCTGCACAAAGATACATGTGTAAGGAAGATTAATTATGACCACATTGTTTGTAGTGGCAAATGATCAAAACTAATTAACTGCACACCAATAAAAGAAAGCTAAGTTATTATGGTTATATACAATGGAACATTATGCATCTGTCAGAAACAGTAACCGAGGTGTCACTCCTTGAAGAGGTGTTAGGAGATAATTCCCCATGGGTCTCTTCTGTTTCTGTAATTTTTTCTACACAGACACTCATAATTCTTTTCATAGATGTGTGTACAGTGAGTAGCCTTGGAAGTTGGATCTGGTGTTTCCCTCTGGAGCAAAAAAGAAAAATTATTTACAATTGAGTAAAATAAAATAATGTTTCCTTCTGGGACATGTTCAGGCATGTGTACTGCCCATTATACAAGAGTTGAGATCCCTATCCTAGGGGTTCTTCTCCTGTACACAACTCACAACATGTGCAAGCGTCACCTGGCCCTTGTCATGTTCTCCTGTGGGAACTGGGGCTTAGATAACTGACTCAAATTGATTTTTCAGTTACTACTATTGATATCCTCCTATATAATAAAAGACTAATATGCAAATTGACCAAATGGTAGAATGACAGGTCTCTATGATGCGCACTGACCACCAGAGGAAAGATGATTAACACAGGAGCTGCCCCTTGGTGGTCAATGTTCTCCCACAGGGAAAGCTCACAGCTGGCGAGCACAGTGGTGGGAGCCTCTCCCACCACCTCCAAGGCAGTTGGACATCCCTCAAGGGCTCCCAGACTGCCAAGGGTGCAGGTCAGGTTGAAGGACCCTCCTAAGTGCATGAATTTTGTGTACTGGGCCTCTAGTGAGTAATTCAGTTCTTTGACTCTAACCCAAGAGTCTCATGTCTTCTGCCAGAAACCAGGTCACTGTGGCAGGTTAATTTATTAGTTTCAAATAAGGGAAAATCGTATCTCAGTTCCCTTTCACAGTTCTTGACAAAAGCTCTCCAAGATATATTTTACTTGGAAAAATAATTCTCCAAACAATGTATATGCCATAATTATAAGATAACTGTTAAGTGTGTGTATGTGGCAAACTCAACTATATTACCTTAAAACTTGGATATTTAAATATGCAAAAGAAATTTTGCTTTTAATTCCCTTTTTGTTCTTTTTCTGTTGTTCCTTATGAGCTTTCTTCGCTACCTTCAACTGTTCATTAAATACCAATAGGAAAAATTAAACAAAACAATAAAACATAATAGTTCAAGCCTGCTTAAAGCCTAATATGATTCAATAATGTAAGGATTATCTTTGTTTTAAATAAATCTCTTTGGAATAAATGCTCCAATCTTTTTTATTCTTTCTATTTACTTTATCTTTTATAAGATGCATTGGGGAATATAGATTTTATTGATGCTATACATTTAGACATAATGGGAGAAGCCAAGGAGCCAGAGAAGAGTAAGAAAAGGGGTGGGGGAAAAGGAGATGTCAAAGGACAGAGAAACAAACAATACATCTAGGACTTAAATGTCAATTGAATTAAGGAATAAAAAGCATGTTAATTGTCTTAAAAACATATTGATAGAATGGTGGAAATAAAATCCAATTGTAGAGAAAAGGTGAGACTGAGAGTGAAAAGTTCCTTTTTGGAGATTTGAAGAAAAAAAAAGGAGAATTGAGTTGGAGTAGAAACTAAAAGTAGGGCCATATGTTTAGTAGAGGAAGTATTGATTATATTTTGTAAAGACCAGGAGACCCTTATTTAATTTCATGGTATAAGAGGAAGGTGGTATTAAATGAGGCTTAGATTGTAATAGAGGAGAGAGAGGAAGTAAGGCTCCCAAAGAACCAGAAGACAAGGGAGTCAAAGCTCCTTGAAAGGAATGGACCTTGATGTAGCCTCTGGAGCTGGAGAGAAGGAGGCAACATGCGGGAGGGTAACGTAAGAGGATGGAAGGACAGGAAGTTGGGAATTTCTTTTTCCTGAGTTTGAGGGTACCCAAGCTGAATGGATGACTTGTGAGCATGGTTAAAAATTTGGAGGAATCATTTAAAGATATTACCAAGAATTTCATCTTCTACAAGTGAGAATGATAATACTTATCTTCTTCTTCTTCTTCTTTTTTTTGTTGTTGCATCATTTGGATAACGAAATAAGAAAATATAAATTGAAGTGATTTGTAACTCAGAAGTTTAATGTATGTTTTATGCATTATAGTTTAGCTTGGTAATGCTGTTTTCCAAAGTAAATAGCTGTATACCAATGGAAAAAGAAAGACAAGATACATTATCTAGAATTATGTAAAAACTAGAGGCCCAGTGCATGGATTCGTGTACTGGTGGGGTCCCTCAGCCTGGCCTGCATCCTCTTGCAATCTGGGACACCTTGGGGGATGTTGGATTGCTGGTTTCAGCCCAATTCCTGGCCCTGCTGTGCCTGCTGCCACTACATCTGCCCGCTGCTGGTCAGTGCATTTCATAGTCACCTGTCAAAAGGTCATTTGATCATTCAGTCATTGGGTTGTTCGGTTGCTTTTGTTTTTATATATATAGATAGATGGGTTAACCTATAAAATTTAATGATAGATGAAGCTTATCTATCATGAGTTATAGTAACATAGACTTCCATAATGGTGAATGACATAGCTCATCAGTCAAGAACAGGAAGAATATCCTGGACAGGGATTAGTAAGTTTTGAACTGGTCTTATTTTCACATGAAGATGTTCCTTCTCTTTGGAGCAATGACCACTACTGTTATGTCCTTTTCTCCATCTCCAAATGCCTTGGTTTAAATGATTTCACGACAACGGAGTGCACTGGCTGTTATAGAAACTTTTTCTTTCTATTTTTATCACCTAAATGCACACCTCAGTGTGTTTTGCTCTCCTCTACAACATATGTAATTTCAGTAAGAGTGCTACTTCAGGTGACTGATCTTTGTATTGTAGAAAATGTCATGACTTAAAGTGTTTTTACTTGCTTGCAAGAGAATTATTTCATTCTTTCCAATCAAGTCAACCAAATTGTCAACAACTTTTATTAACTACCCACTTTAGAACAGCTAAGAGCAGAAAACCATAGGGAGTTACTGAGTTAATAGAAAAGTCATTGCAATTAGAAGATTTACAATAAAGTTAACTGAACATACAAATGTTTGTTAATTTTTGAACTAAGTGAGAAGGAAATAAGAAATAAATCATTGCCATCTGCTTCTTTTTAGTTGGAATAGGAGAAAATAACATTCCAAAGAATTGCTTCATCATAATATTTGAAGATCATGAGATGATCATAGATGATGTTCAGTTTAGCTATTGCACAGACTTAGTTAGGGATCAATAAAAGAATTCTTTCTTAAAAGTACATTTTATAAAAAGTACACTTTATAAAATATCTCAGGCTTATTTTGGAATCTTTGACTGGAGAGGCTTTATAAGCCCATTGGAATTTAGTAATGGAACTCATTTTAACCACAGTCCTCTTTAGCTAATGATTATCTCCTCCAAAAATTTGTGATTGACCTGCTGTGCCCTGCTGGGTCTGTAGAACACTTCAAGGTCTGTGTCAGATACTTGCTGCCTTCAAAACCTTTTCTGTTTCTATTGAAACTGTTCCAAGCTGGTCCAGACAAAATTGACAAAGCTCTCCAGAGATGGGCAGTTGGATCTCAACCTGTCTCTCTGTGTCCTATACTCCACCCTTATTGCAGAGAGCAGGGGACAGACCCCTTTCCTGGAAGCCCACGCAGTTCATTGCTCTTGCTAGTACCTTACATACAGCATGTATTTTTCTGAATAATGGCGTCCTCCCATTCAATCAAGTACATTCTATCAAGCTTTTCATAGGCACTCAGGCTGTGAAGATTTATATTACTCAGGCTGCCTCATGCAGTGTCTTTTGGATATAATTCAGGATTGGGACATCTCCTGAATGCCACTGAAGTTACAAAACGTAACTCTTTGACATCATTACTTATATGAGTATTGATTCTGACAGATGTGTATGCTTTTTTCTTTTTAAATATTTTGAGTGAAATAGTATCAAGAAGTGTAAAAAGTAACAAAAAAATGATATTACTCTTTACCACCTAACTTAAGATATAGCATCTTCCTTATAACTTTACAAACCTATTGCTTAAATCAGTTGTCTCAAAACCCTGATCATACATTTAAAAAATGAATTTACCCATATATAGGTATACTAATTTATAAATTATGTAGAAATGTTTCATATCAATAAATTGCACACATAAAATCTATAAAATTATTTTAAAGACAAAATGAAAATAAGCATAAATATTAATTCTAGATATTTTCTTCTTGCATCACAAATATCATCTTGTACATCCCTTGAATGATGGCTGTCAAATTTTGTAAACTACCAATTTGTCAGGAGCTTTGCTCTGAAGCTGAATAAAAAAGATAAACATTTTGGCTGTTTTTGTATGTTTGGTGCTTTCCCAAAGGCATCTAATGCCAAAATGTAGTATGAATGTAGGGAAGTTTTTGGGACCTTAGAAAAATACATAGATGCACACACATATAAATAGGTATGTATTTAAATATATATAAATATATAAATGCTAGGGGCTCAGTACACAAAATTCGTGCACTGAGGGGGGGAGTTCCTCAACACAGCCTGCCCCCTCTCACATACTGGGAGCCCTCAGGGGGTGTCCTACTGATGGCTTAGGCCTGCTCCCTGCTCCCCTTGGGGAGCAGGCCTAAGCCAGTCTGGCCTCCCTTTGTGGGAGGCGACCAGGCTAATCAGGGGAAGCCACCAGCCCCATCACCCCACTGCTGCAGCCACTGCCAGTCACCACAGCCACCAAGGTGTTCTCATCAACATGGATTCCAGTCCCTTCACCATGAAAAAATCACAACTTTCTTTAGGCATTTTCAAGATGTGTCTTTTATAGGATATGACATTTCTTTCTTTTCTTTTATCCTCACCTGAAGATATGTTTCCATTGATTTTTAGAGAACGTGTAAGAGAAGGGAAAAAACAAAGAGAAACATCAAAGTGAGAGGAACACTTTGATTGGTGGCCTCCTGCATGAGCCCTGACCTGGGCCCTGGCCAGAGAGGAGCCTGCAACCTAGGTACATGCCCTTGGTCAGAATTAAACCCAGACCTTGCAATCAGCAGGATGAGGCATTAAGCACTGAGCCAAACTGGCTAGGGCAGGATATGACATTTCTTAGCCTTCCAGCAGTAGACCTTCATTTTTTTATTTTCTCCGGGAGTGTGGTGGAAAAACCCTACATTGCCTTTTTAGATTCTTATTACACGAGTTACTAAGAATATTACCAGTGGCATACAGGGAGCTTAGCCAATGAGCAGTAAGAAAAGGTGTTTCCTCTGTAGTTCACTTTGATCATGGCTCCACCTCTGCCCCTCCAATCCCAACTCCACCCCTGCCCAGGCCTGTAACCTCTGGCCTAGGATGCAGGTCTGGGCAGGAGACCCCCAGACCCCTGCAATCACTGGCTCTGATCCTGCCCCCTGCCATCGCCAGCTCTGCCCTTGCCCCACTGACAGCCTCTGGCCAAGGGTACAGGCCTGGGCCGAGGACCCCCAGGCCCCTGCTTTGCCGGCTCTACTGTTGCCCAGACCCCTGCGATCGCAGGCTCTGCCCCTGCCCCTCTGATTGCTGGCTCTGCAGAGTCCAGATCCCTGCAATCTCCGGCCTTGGCCCTGCCCAGGCCTGAGGGCTTTGACCCAGGCCTTATGCCTGGGTAGGGCACCCTCATACCTCTCTGATCAAGGGCTCTGCTCCTGCCCCCTCCAATCAATAGCTCTGCCCTTGCCCATGCCTGAGACCTCTGGCAAAGGCCTCTGGCCTGGGCAGGGGACCTCCAGTCCCCTCTGATTGCCTGTTCCACCCCTCGGGTCCCTCACCTCTCCCGCCACTTGCCTGGCTAACAGGCCTGACCACTTCAGTGTCTGGGCTGAACCGGACTGGGCACTGCCATCTTTTGTCTATGGGCGCTGTCATCTTGTGGCTATGGGAGCGGCCATGTTTGTGATGGAGTGATGCCTAATTTGCGTATTACTATTTTATTAGATAGGATGTGGCTATAGGGGTGGCCATCTTTGTGAAGGAGTGATGCATAATTTGCATACACAATTAGTCATTCACTTAACTTGTTGGTCAGTGTGCCTATTAGTGTTGTGAAATGTGGACTCATCCAGGAAAGTTCTTTTCCCTGTAACCCAGATTCACTATTAGTACTGGATTGGGGATTTTTCTCTGCAGTACGGGAGAGGGAGAAACATGAGTCAGAATTTATACTTAATATGTTGAATGCCCATTTGAAGAAACCACTTTGCTTTGTTATGAGACAAAGAAACTCACTGAAGCTATCTTATGGAATTTTGGAGGTGAAAGGCATCTTGGAGTTAGTTAGTCCAACTCTTACTTTTGCAGATGAGCACACTGAGGTTTGCATTTTACATAGTAAAAAGCATGATAATTTCACTGTTAGAGTTCTTTCACCAACTAGGATGAATAGTCCAATTCCATACTTGTGAGTCCTGAAAGGAACCCTCCAAAGCTAAAGCAGTATTGTCAAGCCACCCACACCATACCTTTTACTGGCATCACCTTTCTGAGAACAAAAGTGTCCTCTCAAGTCTATTGTAGTGCAACTAAACAGATAATACTGGGTGTAGTGGTGATAATAGCTGTTCAGTTTACAAACCATGGTACTTTGAGTAAGTAAATTATACTTTAGTCCTTTTATTTGTAAAACTTGGAAACTAAATCTATCTCACTGGCTCCTTATGGAAATTAAATAGACTAGCCTATATAAACTACCACCAGTACCTGAAAACCTGTTATTACTGGCTTCCTGTTTTTCTTTTCCATTTTCCTGACCAAGGTCACATGACTGATTAGTGTCCAGACAGGAGGAGAGAACAGACCTTTTAATTTCTTACGGCAAATGTTCCCTCTACACAGAATTCTTCTATTGTTCATGTTGTAATGTTCTCAGGATTGAGAAGCAGGTATATTTAAGTCCTTTTTTTGTTAGCTTGAGAAGCAAACGGGACTGATGGCCCCTCTTGAAAATGGTCAAATTTCTATCACAAACCATAATAATTGTAATATTATTTAAAGGATCCTTTCAAAATCTTTTCTCAGAATTCTAGATGTGGCATAGTTTTTTTGTTTGTTTGTCTTTGTACCTATAAAAAGCTGGGTAATCTATAGTAGATCAGAAAGAATACGTGAAAAATTGAGTGTGTCTGTTATTAAATGAGCATGGTTGAATCTACTGGAAAATAAGACACAATGCAGATCTTGGTAATATACATATTTGACCAAAGCAAATAGATTTGCAGGGCCAACTGGGTGCTCAAATTTCAGGGGTATCATGAGGCTCCAACAGTGGTATATCTTGCTAATTTGACTCCCAGAATCATTTTTGAAACATCCATCCTCTTCCATATGATAAACTTGTTGTCAGTGGTAATGAATAATAATTAATAATCAGGACTTTTGCTGTTTATTGAGATACGATTGACATACAGCACTGTGTATGTTTAAAGCATATAGGATAGTGACTTGACATACCTATATTATGAAATAATTTCCACAATAAGCTTAGTTAATATCCATTATTTCATATAGATTCAAAGAAAAAAGAAAGAAAAAGTTGTTTTCCTTGTGATGAGAACTCTTAGAATTTATTCTCTTACAAACATTTAAATATACAGATAGCAGTGTTAGCTACAGACCATGTTGTTCATCATATCCTCAACACTTATAACTGGCAGTTGGTGCCTTTTGACCACCTTCACCCATTTCACCCACTCCTCACTTTTTGCTTCTAATAACAAATCTGATTTTTTCTATGAGTTTACTTTTGGTTGTTGTTTGTTTATTTTTTAGATTCTACACATAAGTGAAACCACACAGTACCTTTCTCTGACTTACCTTATTTAGCATAATGCCCTCAAGGTCTATCCAGGTTGTCCCAAATAGCAGAATTTCCTTCTTTCTAGTGGCTGAATAATAAATATTATCTTATTTATTCACTCACCCTATTTCTACACCTAATTTACCTATCTATTATCTGTCTATCTATCTATCATCTACCTACCTAAATACCTACCTATCTACTTTTTACCTTTTAAGATTTCAGAGGACTAAAGCCAAAGACATATAGCTAAGCCAATAAACATATTCATTCTGCAGTTTATTTCCATCCAAAATATTAGTAAAGTTGAAGAAGAAAGATAAGGGCTAGCTCCTTCTATATTTTCCCCCCATATATTGCCAAAGAAAAGCATAATTATTTTTCCTTTGTATTTAGTAATGGCTGAATGATTTCTAAAAGTTCTTTCAATACTGGTAGTCTTTATTTTCATTTTGGAAGGGCAGGGGGAAAAAGAGATATATGTACTAATCTTTGTAAAGCTTTATATAATTTTAAAAAATGTAAAAAATAAAAAAAAATAAAAATAAATAAATAAATAAATAAATAAATAGTATCAACTCCCCTTTATTGTGCACTAATGGATTTTAATGAGTTCATCACCACTGCCTTTGCATTACCCAGGTGAAAGGGATTATGAAGAATGGTGCTGCTGCTGCTGTTGCGTTGTTTAATTTAAAATTACAAATTTTGATACTGTGTTCGTTGGAGTGCCTTTCCTGTGTCAGTGGAGATCAAGGCCCCAGCTTACTGGGAAACACTGGAGAAAGCCAACCACAGCTCTGCCTTCTTACTGAAAATGAGACTGAACTATTGGATTTTCCTCTCCACTGTGGTTTGTCTTCTCTACAACCACTAAAAGGCCTGGAAACAATAGCCTTTTACTTTTCCATCTTCATTATTTTGACTGGGAGATGTTTTGGCATTTCTCTGACATTCTTGTTTTGTGTGCTTGTTTTCTTTTGATTCCTTAGGGAATTAAGTTATTTGAAGGGCAACAGATTTATTGTCAAGTATGTTGGATTGTTTATCTTAAGACCACATTTTGTAGTTGTGGAAATTGACTTATCTGGAGAAGAAGCAGAACTGAAATGGTCTTGACCAGTGATTTTCAACCAGTGTGCCACAAAAATGTTTAAAACATGCAATACTTGACTATTTAGTCAGGGGCACTGACCTTTTTTCGTTTGGATTGTGAAATAAAAATTAAAAATGACAGCAGTGAACACAACAATAACCTTCCAGTGTGAATGAATCAAATTATACCCCCTTTTTTAATCTGATAAGCAAAAAATATATTTTTAATGTGCCACAGAATTTTAATAATTGGTTTATGTGTGCCATGAGATATAAAACGTTGAAAATTGCTGGTCTAGACAGCCAGAAATGTTGAATGCTGTACTGATTAGGATTTCATGTAGCCCTAGGCAGGGATATATATATATATATATATGGCATGAAAATTTACGCACTGCGGGAGAGAGGCCTAAGCCGAAGTCGGACATCCTTAGCTCTGCCATTGAGGTGGAAGAGGCTCTCGTCACCACTGCTGAGCTCGCAGCCATCAGCCCGGGTTGTGGCTGGAGTGGAGCTCCTCCTGTGGGAGTGCACTAACCATCAGAAGGCAGCTCCTACATTGAGTATCTGCCCCCTGGTGGTCAGTTTGCATCATAGCAACTGGTCGTTCCTGGTCGTTCTGCCATTAGGGTCAATTTGCATTGACCCTTTTATTATATAGGATGTTTTTATTGATTTTAAAGAAAGAAGAAGGGAAAGAGGGAGAGAGAGACAGAAAAACCTGGATGTGAGAGAGAGACATAGATTTGCTGCTTACTACATACCGCCTTCTGGGAATCAGGCACATGCCCAGAAAGGAAATTGAACCATGACTTTTGGGTGTACCAGAGAACATTCAACCAACAGGGCAGGGGCCATCCTTTGACCTGTGCAATGGAGCCTTGTTGTGGGGCTCATGATTTAGGGATTCTGCTCTACCTCTTCTTGGTCCTTCCTTCCCAAGGCCAGAATGGTATAGTAGGTCTGAGAGGTCAAAGGATGTGGCCACCTGAAACCCTGGCACCTACCACCTTTGCTCTCCTAGACTGATGTGTCTGGGACCTGGGACTCTTCATCCCAAAGGTCCCCAACTTTCTTTGAGAGCTAGCTGTATCTTTCCCCTGGTCTATGGCAGTTCACCTGTCTTGAGGCTGGCTGGTGGTTAAGGAGCAAGTATTGTGAGAAGAACAAGGGAGGGGAGGGACTGGCAAAGCAATAGAACCAAATATGGATTTAACAATGGGTGTCTACAAATTTTCAGTGTAGGACAGAAATGAGCAGGAGGGAGTTGCTGCCAGCCTAGCCAGTTTGTTTTCATACATAGGAGAAAAAAATTGCCCTATCTTTTACATGAATTAAAGTTAAGAAAGAAAATAATTATGATATACTAGGGGCCCGGTGCACGAAATTCGTGCACAAGGGGGCGGTCCTTCAGCCCGACCTGCACCCTCTACAATATGGAGTTCTTGGGGACTCTCACAATCCAGGACCTCTGGTTCTTAACCGCTAACCTGCCTGCCTACCCTAAACACTCTGCCTGCCTGCCTGCCTGATCCCCTAACTGCCCTCCCCTGCCGGCCTGGTCACCCCTATTAACTTTCTTTTTTAATCTTATCCCCTTCACACACAATTGTATTTGACTTCCTTATTGGCTTCTTCCTCTCACACAATTTTCCTCCTTTATGTAACACTTTCCCTACTGACTCATCATTTATAAACTTTTCTTTCCTCCTTATTTCCTACTTCTGTTCCATCATCATTCTTCCCATTTTTCTACTACCCTCCTTCCCTTCCCACATTCCTTCTTTCCTTTATCTTTACCCCTGCCCACCCTCCCCTTTTCCTTCCTTCTCACCTTAATTTTTTTCTTCACTTCCTCCCTCTGACCTGCTTT
>PVJC01016341.1:0-33828 GCA_004026665.1 Murina feae | reverse complement strand
ATCCATGGGTGTGGGACCAGCTCATTTTGTCTTTACTCTTCAACCAATTTCTGTGTGGCTTATTCTTTACATCCTTAGTTATAGGAGTTCTGTTCAGCTAGTGTTCCGTTGCTTCTCAAGGATGGTTGTTCTATAATTCAATTGTAATTTTGATGTGATCCTGGGAGAAGCAACCACAGAGTTTACCTACTCCACCATCTTGACCAGAAGTCAAAACTGAACATTTGAACTGTGCTAAGCCAAATGAGTACATTCTGATACAAATGGTTTGGCATTATTGAACTTATATCAAAAAATAAAAATTTCACCTAGCAATAGACATAAGCAATTAATCAAGTATCACATACACTACGTTTACTTGTCAGCACCCATTACAAGTCTTTCAAAACAACTTGTAATCCTTTTGAAACCCCCCTCTTTTCTGTCTTTATAAACTGTGTCCCTTTTCCCTTTGGCACACGTTAGGTTTATACCCAAATCTGTGTCTCCTGGTTGCAATTCTTTAAAAGAGACCCCCCAAGTAAAGCTTTTGTTTGTCATGCAGTTCTTGGTCAAAATTTTGATTTCCAAACCCTTGAGGTGTCCTTGAGCTCTGAGGAACATCCAGCCATGTTTCCCTTAAAGCGCCCAGGATTCTTTGTTAAAATTTCTTCTCTTATATCTCATCATGCCATTGGTTTTATTTGTTAATTAGTTTTAAAATACCTTTCTCTCCAGTTAGACCATTTGGTCCTTCAGGGCAAGGACCGCGTCTTGGGTGGGCTCTGGAGTCTGATGGCCTAGATTCAAATCCTGGCTTTGCTTTTCCTCAGCCATGAGACCTTGGGTAGTGTATTTCATTTCCCTAAGTTTCTTCAAACCTCACGTTCCTTAGATAAGATGTGGGGATAAGAAGATCCTACCGCAAATGGGTGCTTTGAAGGTAAAATGATTAATTTATGTGAAGCACTTAGCGTAATACCTGGCACATAATAGGCCCTCCGCAAATGTTTTTGCAATTTTATATATTAGGCAGAATGAGGGCCCGATTCTACGTGCCTGAAGACACGTCCCACAGCTTCCAACAATTTTCTGTTTGGTCTTCATGGGACTGTTTCTTCCATCTGAGCCTCTCTCTGCCAACGGAAAGCCTCCCCTGATGTTTCTGTCTCTTTCCCTTCTTTGTTTGTTTTAGTCCTGCTTCTCCCGTGATTGCTCACAGGAAGCATTCCTAGAAAAACCTCAAGGGACTGATTTCCTTTGTGCTTGAGGGCAGCAGACAGAGTCTGTGTTCCGCTGACGGCAGCTGTGCTCCCGCCTCCCTAAAGCCTGCGTCTCGGGAAGATGAGAATAGGAGTTGGACGCAAGGTGAAGCCCGCCAGGAGAAGAGGACAGACAGTGGCCGGGACACCCACCGTAAGACGGTGGTAGAGGGCCAGGGATTCCTGACCCCCTGCGTCACACACATCCTCCATTTTGGCTGCTACAACTTCCTTCCCTTCCTTCTGCCCACCTATAAAATAGTCACATCAGTGCCACCCCTGATAGCTTTGAAAATACCAGGTCGGGGAAGGCACAGGTTTTTTTGTTTGTTTTTTTGGTGTCAGATGAGAGCCATTTGGCTGGCACAGAGAAACAGGCCATCTGGAGAGGACTCCAAGGCTTCAGTAATTTGAACCAGTGACTCCACTCATTTTAATTTATTGTAAAAAACCAATATTAAACAACATGAAAGGCCGTTTCTTAAAAAGGAAGACGAGATTTTTCACGATCCCACCATCCTAACCCCACAGCGCTCTCCTCTTTTCTTAAGCTCTCTTCCAGCTTTTGGCCGCATGCTAGAGGTCTGCATATAATGTCTGTCCTCTTTTTTTTGTTTTCACTTAATGTTATATCTTAAGCTTTTTCTAGTGTTGACATAATCTTCACATTGGTCTCTATCCTTTTTTTTTTAATTGCAAATATTCAGCTGATTTGACTGAGGCATAATTAATAATTCCTTAACCCTTGGGATTCTTGCTCATCCCCTTGAACCTTTGAGGTTGGCTCTTGGCAAACTGTAAATGAAAGGAACTTTTTTTCTGGGCACACTGCATTCCTTACAGATCTTCTTTCTTCCCTGCTAGCAATTTTAGCCCGAGAGTTCTCTTGGCATATCCCAATGCCAACCTGCTCGCTAAGCCCATTCAGTGGGCTATTAAAAAATAATAACATAGCCCAGCCGGCGTAGCTCAGTGGTTGGGCACTGAACTATGAACTAGAAGGTCAAGGTTCAATTCCCAATCAGGGCACATACCTGGGTTGCGGGCTCAATCCCCAGTGTGGGGCATGCAGGAAAAAGCCAAACAATGATTCTCTCTCATCACTGATGATTTTTTTCTCTCTCTCTCTCCCTCTCCCTTCCTCTCTGAAATCAATAAAAATATATTTTAAAATAATAATAATAATATAGGCCCTGGCCAGGTAGCTCTAGCCTGAATAGTTGGTTAGAACGTCATCCCGCTATGCCAAGGTTGGGGTTTGATCTCTGATCAGGAAAGATACAAGAAGTAACCAATGAATGCATAAATAAGTGGAACAACAAATTGATGTTTCTCTTTCGCTCTCTCCCCCTCTCTCTAAAACCAATCAATAATAATCCTATATAATAAAACCCTAACATGCAAATTGACCGAACAGAAACGACTGGTTGCTATGCCATACACTGACCACCAGGGAGCATATGCTCAACACAGGAGCTGCCCCCTGGTGGTCAGTGTGCTCCCACAGGGGGAGCACCACTCAGCCAGAAGCCGGGCTCACGGCTGGTGAGCGCAATGGCGGTGGCGGGAGCCTCTCCCACTTTTGCACAGCGCTAAGGCCCCTTGGGGAATGTCCATCTGCTGGCTTAGGCCCGCTCCCTGTCCCGGACTGCAAGAGGGTGCAGGCCAGACTGAGGGACAACCTCCCTCCCACCCCCAGTGCATGAATGTCGTGCACTGAGCCTCCAGTAATAATAATAATAATAATAATAATAATAATAATAATATAGTTCTAGTTTTTTCTTAAAATAAAAGCAATACATGCTTATATTGTCCAATTTGAGAAATACATAAAAGCAATTAATTTAAAAAAATCTGCTGCCCTAACTGGTTCGGCTCAGTGGGTAGAGCATCGGCCTGCAGACTGAAGAGCCCTGGGTTCGATTCGGTGAAGGGCACATGCCTGGGTTTTGGGCTCAATCCCTAGGGTGGGGCATGCAGGAGGCAGCCAATCAACGATTCTCTCTCATCATTGATGTTTCTATGTCTCTCTCCCTCTCCCTCTCTGAAATCAGTAAAAATATATATTTTTTTAATCTGCTATAAGCTTGCTATTCAATATCATATGCCACAGTTCCTACTTATCTCTGCTAGTCTTTCCTCACAGACCCCGCTCTGCCTTCCAACTTTACTTCAGAACCTAACTCATGTTTTAATGATAAAGGCTGAATGAGTAAACTCTACAAAGTATATTATCTGAGACATTAGGTACTTAGTTTAGGTAGAAATATGCACAAACAGGTCACAATGCAGCAGTTGGGGCACCTGAGGTTAACTGGTTTAACCTACAGTGGAATTCATTGGCTCCTAAAACTGGAATGCATAGCAAGCGGTAGGATGGGTTGGGGTGGTTTGATCTGGTGGCTCAAAAATGTCAAAAAGGAAATGGTTTCTTCCTAACCTCTCTCCCTGCTTCCCACATCATCCTCTTTCTAAGATAACCTCTTCCAATACTTAAAATTGCTGCCTTATCAGCAGCTTCTGAGGCCATTTACTGCCTGGCTCCTGTCTACCAGGAAATGAAAGCATCTCTCTCTCTCACCATCCAATAAGTTTCTAAGATTCCCTCTGATTGCGTCAGTCTGGTTTCTATGGCCACCCATGAACCAATCCTAGAGGCAAGGAGGGTAGGATGCCTCTGGGTGGCTTAGACCAGCAGTTCTCAAAGTCTGGTCACAAGACCCCTTTACACTTCTAAAAATTACTGAGGATCCCAAAGAAAATTTATAATGGAAGTTTTATCTTTTGATATTTGCCAAATTAAAATTAAATTCCTGCCCTGGCCAGGTAGCTCAGTTGGTTAGAGTGTCATCTGGATACACCAAGGTGGGGGGCTTGGTCCTGCTCAGGGCACATACAAGAATCACCAATGAATGCGTAAGTAAATGGAACAACAAATCAATGTCTGTTTCTATCTCTCTCTCTCTCTCTGTCTCTCTCCCCCTTCCTTCTCTTTCTCAAATCAATAAATGAGTAATTAAATTCTCTTTAGGATAAGGTGACCAGATTTAAAGTGGTACACCATTGACCGGGGGGTTTCTTTTTTTTTTTTCTTTTGTTTTATTATTACTTAAAATATTACAAAGAGTAATCAGGACTTTTTTAAAATGCCGCGGGACGCGGGACAAACTGTTAAAAATCGGGACTGTCCCGCCAAAAGCGGGACGTCTGGTCACCTTACTAGGACTGAGGTAATAGAAGACAGCTGAATTTTCATATCTGCTTCTGCATTCGACCCGTTGCAAATTGTTTTGGTTAAAGTACATGAAGAAAATCTGTTTCACATCAATGTGTAAGTAGAAAAGGGAGGAGTATTTTAATAACATTTTAAGAAAATTGTGGATATTCTTCTTTAATACTACACCAAAACTCTCCAAGAGGTAATTTCTTAAAGATGGCTTGCACTGTGGATCTGAAACCTTATCTATAAACTTTTCATATTGTTTAATGAAAATCCATTGTCTGACTTGCATGTGGAATAAATGATTTTGGAACATCATGCATTAGCCATTTGGAAAACATTGACTCATTGAGTAAATGCAGGTCTTCTGAATGCTGACACATTACACATTATCCACTATCCAAAAATCACATCTATTAATTTCACCATCAGAAAAGCCCTTACATATCGAGAAGCTGCCTAACTCATAATGACATGTTTTCCAAAATTCTAAGTTTCCTTTGAAAACTGGAATTTTTTTTCATCCTTGGCAACAGTCAATTGTTTTCCTTGAGCAGACAGGCTCACTTAGTTCATTTCCAAGAAAACATCTACCAAATACCCAAGTTAGAGTAACATAATCTGTCAGATGTTTTCTCAAGTAAAAACTGGTGTTTCGTGAAATCAAACAAACAGCTAGTCCAGCTTGCAACTCAGATGATTACAAGTGCTTCTCCTTAATCATCAGACTTCAGTTTGTAGCAAACGTGCTTTACATGCAGTTTTCATTTTGTCATCATTAAAAAGATGCATGCTCAATAATTGAGGTTTTAATAAAGTTAGTAGTTTTTACTGTGCTAGTAAGAACTGTGTGAAACTGCGTGTGTTTCACATGAGTATGTGGTGGTGGAGAATATTAGTACAACTGGGTGCAAGTACCTTGATTTGTGAAGGCACCAGCAGTTTTGCACTGCTTTGCTGTTGAACCATCAGTGAGAATAGTAACGCCTTAGATTATTATGAACTAATTTTGACTTCAGAAATTCTTTGGAAGGTCCTCAGGGACCACTAGGAGGTCACGGACCATTCTCTGAGAACCACTGATTCAGATTAATTAAACCCCACTCCCGGAGCTAAGCGTGGGGCAAACTTAACTAAGAGGGGAACAGCGGCATGGATGCTGGGGGCAACCAAATGCCTGCTGACAGCATGGCCACCGTGACGAGCATAAGGCACTGAAGAACTAAAAAATCACGGTTCCTGGCCCAGATTTACAGTTTCTTGCTAGCAGGATCCAGAAGGTTGTTTGACACCAGCCACT
Source organism: Murina feae (assembly GCA_004026665.1). Taxonomy (NCBI): domain Eukaryota; kingdom Metazoa; phylum Chordata; class Mammalia; order Chiroptera; family Vespertilionidae; genus Murina; species Murina feae. Next base: position 28,067 of record PVJC01016341.1, on the reverse strand, counting down.
GACTTGAAGAGATTCCAGGTGAGGCTTTGAAATCTAGTGGCTGATCCTAATCTACGGTTTGGGAAATCCCTGCCTTAATCCAGAACAGTAGCTAAAGATGGCTCTGTGGCCAGCAAAAAGGATGTTTTGTGTCAGGGCTTGTCTTGATTCACAAGTGGGGCAGCCTATTTCCCTCCTAAATGTCAGTGGGTACAGAAGAAGCTAAACAGCTGTCCTATTAGGCTAGATAGGGGGCAGCTTCAAGCTCCCCTTCTTCCTACCAACCACCACCTTCCACACTACAGTACTGCTGAGCCCAAGCCAGCCAAAGTGTTTTCAGGGCCTTGTTCTATGGACAAGGAGTAACTGGGAGAAAAGGCAAAGAGTCGCTGTCTGACCAAGCAGGCTGGCCTCAGGCTGGTCTCCAAAAGAGAGGGGGTGAGGCGCTCAGCACTCTCCCGGCAGCTATCAGGGACCCAGGCAGCTGCCTTGCCTGGACAGCCTAGGCCAACCTTCTGGATTAGATCTTCAGTGACAGCTTCCCCTCTCCCCTTCCCCCCCTCAAATGCTCAAGTGTCCTCACCTTAGAATTATGCAGAAGCATTTTTATGGCAAAATCTCTCTGGGAGGTGTGAAGGCAGTCCTCCCACCCTTTCCTTTCTGAGACTTCCCTCCTGACCTCAGTGACTCAGCGACACATCTGTCCCAGAACCCCTGTCCCCAGGGAAGAACACACACCTTAAACCCTGTTTGGAGTTATGCCAATCGTGTAGAACTTGCAATGAAAGAGCGACAAGACTCAGGGCCTATGCAAATATATTTGGATCAAAGTCTACGATATTCTTTTCAAACAGGAAGTGGTATTACAACAGGCACATAACCGTGATGCTTTGAATTCATTATCATGAAAGGAAATTCTGAAAGCGGACCAACTCCACTGAAGAGCCAAGTCACGGGGCACAAATATGTCGCCGGCTCACGATACACACAGATACAGAAATGACATATCAACGTTTTGAACTCTTTTAAATTTCTGAATTTTAGGAGTCACGAATAGTTATGTTGTTTTAAAGTCTAGAATCAAAGGGGACTCTGGAGGTAGGGAAGCCGGCGCTGACACTGACCCAGGCCGCTGCTCTACACGATTTAGGCCCTTTCACAGGGGCCGTCTAAACACATCCTGCATATCAGACATTTACATTATGATCCGTACCAGTAGCAACATGACAGTTATGAAGTAGGAACGAAAATAACTTTATGGTTGGGGGACACCACAACATGAGGAACTGTGTTAAAGGGTCGAGGCACCAGGAAGGGTGAGAACCACTGATTGAGGGCGACCTGCTGCTTGCTCCCTGGACCTCAGTGACCCATCTGTGAAGCTGGCGGATAAGCAGCGGCGTCTCTCTCTTGTCCTACACGTGGAAGCTGCTCCAAAAGTTCCCGGCCGCGCCCCTGGGTCTGGGCGGCGGCGGGGCTCGGGACCAGCGTGGGCCTGGGGTGCGTGGCGGGTGAGCCCAGCAGGCGACCAGGGACGCTCCTCCATTCACCGGCTCCGCACCCACGAGCCCCCCGCGCGGTGAGCGCCCACACGCAGCCTGAACACGCCTTTCGCTCCTTCCACCCTCCAGCCGCCGCGCACAGGTCCAGACCGCAGGACAGCCTGCCCACCGCCCTGGGCGAGTCCCCGGAGGGGCGCCCGGCTCCCCCCAACATCGCCGGGAGGTGGGGCTGCGCGCCCCGGGGGCGGGGCCGCCGCGGCAGCCTCCGCGCGCTCCGATTGGCTCCCGCGCCCCCCGTGACGCGCTCCCGCCCCCACGCCCCTCCTCCGCCTCCGCGCGGGCGAGCAGTCGGTCCGGGACTGAATGGGCGCGAGCGCGGCGCCGGGGGCGGGCGGGCGGGCGCGCGGGGCCGGGGGCTGGCTGCGGGCCGGCGGCCCCCGCCTAGTATGCGCACGGAGGAGGCCCGCGGCGTGAAGCGGCGTCCGCTGCGGGCGCGCACCGAGGCGGCGGCGGAGGCGGCGGCGGCACCTGCCGGCCGAGGTACGTGGCGCAGCCCGCTCCGGGGCGCAGCGGGGCCCACGGGCTGGGGGCGGCGGCGGCGATGCGTCTGGGCCCCCGCCTGGCCGTGTCTAGCGGCTCCGCCCCCGCCCCCGCGGACGGCGCCCGGGGCTCGGCTCCCCCAGACACGCTTCCCGGACACGGGGGCTCGGGCCGCGCGGACAGACGCGGGGCGCTGCGGTGGAGGCGCAGGCGTGAGATGCGCGGGTGTGGGGTCCGCCGCATGGGGCCCTCTCCCCCAGCTTGCTGCAGCGGCTCGGCGTTTAATTCATTGCTGGAAGCTCCCCGGCCAGCGGAGCCGAGTTAACTCGCTTCCCGGGAGCGCGATCGATCGGGGGCCCCTTTTTACCAGGTAACTAACTAGTAGCCCCGGAGAGACGGCCCTGTGCACCCACCGGGGAGGCGGCTTGTGCGAGGTCTGCGGGTGGAAGTGCGCCGGGGACTTTTCCTGCCCCCGCTAGGCGCCCAGCCCTGCGGAAGAGACGTGTTTTGGTGATCTTTGGCCTCTTCTGAATTGTACGCGGTGACGTGACCTGGTGTGCATGTATTATGCGCCTTCAGTGTGTAAGTCACGCCGGGTTTTCAGAGAGCATCCCTGAGGAGCCGGGCGAGTAGGGAGAGGCGCTGTTCTGCCTCCAGCCCACACCAGCTGGGTGACCTTGGCCGACATCCGTGTCCCCGTGGGGCTCAACCTCCCGGTCTGTGCTGGGAGGCTTGACCTGCTCGTAGTCGAGGTCACTTCCAGGCCCGTGGTTCCACGGTTCCGACCGAAAAAAATGTGTTCAGGAGTGAAGAAGGTGCTGCAGAATCACCAGCCGATTTGAAAGACTGATCTTATGCCCTCGTGTGTTAATGCATGTGCTGTGTGACCTCTGCTCTCTGGTTTAAAAGAGAAAGAGGTTGCACATGCTGTGCTTTGTCTGGCACCTGTGGGTTGCCTGCTTCTGGTGCCCAGCACGGTGCTGGGATTAAAGAGGAAGGAGACTGATCCGCGTTCTGAGCTTGTGACCGCTGTTCCTCTTCCACGGAAGGATGCATGTCCCGAAACTGTGGAAGAGGAATCCTTGTCTGTTGAGCGAAGGGCGCTGAAGGGTTGTGGTTTTATTTGCATAATCCTGCAAGTGGACAGCTTTTTTTAAAAAATATATATTTTATTGATTTTTTACAGAGAGGAAGGGGGAGAGAGTTAGAAACATCCATGAGAGAGAAACATCCATCAGCTGCCTCCTGCACACTCCCCACTGGGGATGAGCCCGCAACCAAGGTACATGCCCTTGACTGGAATCGAACCTGGGACCTTTCAGTCCACAGGCCCACGCTCTATCCACTGAGCCAAACTGGTTGGGGCAGGTGGACAGCTTTGAAGAAGGTTTTTTGCATCTCTTCTGGATCACCGAAATCCTCACCAATGCTTGCTTGGGCATCGAGGCTGCTGTGAGCTAGGCGAGCTCTGTTGCCAAATGTCTTGGGTCTTTTTACACGTCTGTTCTTTCTATGAGCGCTGCTGCACCTGTGAGACGAAGTGAGCCCTGCTTAGAACTGGTAGCCGATTCTTCCTCTAGGCAAGAAAAGAAGTGGGTGAGATAAGAAGGCATGAAGGGGTTTATGGAAGAGAGAGAGAAGCTGACAGGCATAAATTCTAAAAAACTTACATTTATGACTTTATTTTGAAATTGACTATAATTGTGCCACAAACTACCAAATTGTCCCTTGCTATCAAAATAGATTGATATTGAATTTTTAAGATATTTTCAAGGCAGAGTAAGAACAAACCCTTTGTTCTTTGGTTTGCCTCCTCCATCCAGTTGTTCCCTGCTTTCCTTGCTGGGCTGTCAGCAATAAGGGACGTTTACCCAGCAGGTTGGCTCTTGGAAAATGAAGGGGCAACCAAGGAGGATGTGAACTACCCAGCTGCCCTTTCAGTCTTCCTATCTTTATGGGGCTCCCGTATGGATGGATGGGTGGGTGCATGCTTACTTACTTTGACAGCTACAGATAAAGCTATTTTATTCCAATTTTTGAGTCACTCCATTGGTAGTTCCTCACTAGTAGATGATGAGTGCAACATCACTTTCACCAAGATGCTTGAGGCAGGATTTGGATTAGGAATCACATCAGTTCCTATCTGGCTGAACCCTGTATGTTCTCGGCAAGTGCAGTCACTTCTAGGCTGCAGTCTCCCCTGGGTCTGGCAGCAGCACAGGCTGAGCTGTGGGAACCCTTGAGCTCCAAGAATCTCCTGGCCAAACTGCTTTTCTCTGTCTCAGCTCCCTTGCCTCTTACTGCAAAGGCTGCTGGGAACCTCTCTTCCTTTAGTTTTTATAACATTGTACTTTCTCTGCTTTGTTCCTACTTCTCTGAGCTGCCTTCCCTGCTCCTCTGAATTTCCACTTTTTAAAGCATGCACTTCCTGAATAGTCCGGGGCATTGACCTCGTTTCCCTTAGACTGACAAATAAAAAAAGTACACCAGCCAACACAACAATAGCCATCTGGTGTGAATGAAAATTATACTTAATGTTTTTGATTCAGATTGACAAAAAATATATTTTTGCTTGTGCCACAGAATTTTAGTAATTTGTGAGTGCCAGGAGATGAAAAAAGGTTGAAAATCTCTGCCCTGAAGAAAAAGCCCACTTTTTGTTTTGTCTTTTGAGGCTATACAAGACATACAAGACATTTTTGTTGTCTTCTTACATGCCATGGGAAAATAGCCAGGGTTAAATGATTGAATGGTTCATCAACTCCTATACCCATGAATTTCCCCTTTCCCTTTAAGTTTTTAATATCTGGAATCCCAGTAGTTAAGTATTGTATGATATGATTTAATTCATTCACAGAAGGAACATTGATGAAAACAAATTAAATTTTAAAAGTCTACTTTGATGGAAGAGTAGTTCTGCTTTTTGAATGTTAAGACTTTTTTTTTTAAAGACGAGGTGTCATCTTCATAATTAAGGCTTATCTGTGTTACATTTAGAGCTGGAACAGTTTTTCTATTACACATTCCTTCTCCCCTGGCCTCCCCCTCTCCTCAGCATCTGCCTGTGGTGCTCCTGCTTTTTGATCCTCTTCTGTCTGTTCTTCCCCTCCATTCTGCTTTCACATCTTGTTCTCGTTGCCTGTTTAGAGGGCAGCAGCAAGGGAGGAGAACAGTGTGGTACTTTATCAAGGCCGCCAATACACTCCTCTTGGCTTATCATTTTCAGTCATAAAATCCTTAGTCATCCAGGACTTGGTGGCTAGTTCAGGCTTCTTGTTTATCCTTCCCTAGACCAGTGCTGTTCAGTGGAAATATAACCGAAGCCACACAATTTAAAAATTTCAAGTAGCTACACTTAAAATTTTTAAAAGAAATAAGTAAATTAGAGTTTGAATTTTTCAGGAAGATAAAAACATTAATTTTTAAAAAATATATTTTATTTATTTATTTCAGAGAGGACGGGAGAGGGAGAGAGCTAGCAAGTGAAGATTATACTTTCACAAAAATGGAGAGTACACACCAGGCCATAAAATAAGTTCTAACATATTTAAAGTAATCAGTATCATATAAAGTTCTCCGAACACAATGCAACTACATTATAACCGTTTTAAGAGATAATTTTTAAACTTTAAAAAAATTTGAATTTGAAAGATAGAGAAGTAATAATGAAAATAGATGTTAAAACTTTTGGATGAATTGTACACTGAAAAAAACTGTGGGAGCCCTGACTGGTTTGGCTCAGTGGATAGAGCCCTCAGACGAAAGGGTCGTGGGTTCGATTCTAGTTAGAGGCATGGATCTCAGTTACAGGCTTGATCCCTGGCTCCGGACAGGGCAGGGACGGGAGGCAACCCATCTGTGTGTCTCTGTGACATTGACATTTCTTTCGCTGTCTCCTCCCCTCCTTCCCACTCTTTAAAAATCAATGGAAGAATGTTCTCAGGTGAGGATTAATAAGAAAAATCAGCTCTAGCTGGTTTGGCACAGTGGATAGAGCGTTGGCCTGGGGAAGAGTCCCAGGTTCGATTCCAGTCAAGGGCACATGCCTGGGTTGCAGGCTCAGTCCCCATTAGGGGACCTACAGGAGGTAGCCAATCAATGATTATCATTTCTTTATCTATCTCTCTCTCTCTCTCTCTCTCTCTCTCTCTCTCTCCCCCCCCTTCCTCTCTGAAATCAATAAAAATATATTTTAAAAAAATAAGAAAAATCAGCCAACCAAACAAACAAAAAACTGTGGGATGCAACTAAGTCAGCATTTAGAGAGAAATATGCAGTCTTAATTGTTCATATTATCAAGAAAAAAGGCCTTAATGAGCTAATCACTTAAATTAAGAAGTTAGGAGCATAGCATCTAAAATAAATCCAATAAATGAGAAGGAAGCAATTTAAAAAAAAACAAACAGGTGAAATTGACTTTAATGATATATTTTAGTTAACCCAGTATGTTCACTATATTGCCAGATCAAGTTGTAAACATTGTTAATGAGCTGTTTTACAATTTTCTGTTCAACTACGTCTTCAAAGCCCGATGGGTGTGTATCTTACACTCCTGTACAGCACGTTCCACTTGGGTCTGGCCATGTTTGAAGCACTCAGAGCCACATGTGGTTAGTGGACAGCACAGCTGTAAATCTCAGCCAGGAAACGTTGAGCTGATTTGTCTTGATAAAGGGAAGAGTGAGAGCTAACAATGGTGGGATTCAGTTATCTGCCAAGCAACTCTAGAGTCATGGAATTCTAGCAGTGTTCTTGTGGTTGGCTAAGAGAGTGGGCTCTTTGTGTCACTCTTGATACTAAACAACCCCGCCCTCGCAACTAATGCACATGCTACAAAACATAGGTGGAACAGGAAAAAGGGGTAAATACTGTCTCACTTTATCCTCACCTGTTCTAGACATGTTATATACTCATTTAGCCATTTAGTTTTCAAAAAAGCCATATGAGTTTGATACCATTGTCACCCCCAATTTTACAAATGAAGATACTAAGGTTCAGAAAGCTTAAGAAACTCTAGAGGAGAGAGCTGGGATTCAGACGGACAGTCTAGCCTGCAGCGGGTAGATGAGGTAAATGCATCCCATCTTCGAAGCATCTAGTGCATTCCACCCCGCCCTTCAGAAAGGCTTCTGTGGAGACTCTTGGGCGGGTGTAGCCGAGGTCGGTGAGATGGCTCTGTCCCCTGGTCCAGGACTTGCATTCCCAGGCACACCTCCTGACTCATCTCAGCGCGCAAGAGGACGTCACTGGTCCAGCCTCAAGAAAAGTTTCTCCAAAAATCCAATTCCATTTTCCATTCTCCCTTCCCCGAGTTGTTCCTTTTGGTATAAAATCCTCTCCCACCACTGTACTGCTTCCTCTTCTAGCCTCTCTCGGTACATTGTGTCCTCCTGAGCTGGACCTGCAGACACTCTGTTGGGAACTTTTATCCTCTGTGCCTACTGTCCTTGCTCAGGTGGCACCTGCCTCTCGTGCCCACCCCTTCAAGTCCTACTCATTCCTTCCTGGGCTGAGCCTTTTCTAAGCCCCCTAGACACATGCATACACACTCACCCCAAATCTAAAACATCTTCTGGCACTGCCTTCACATCCTGTGAAGAGTAAGGTATGAAGAAATACATGAAAATGATGACATTGGTCATACATCTACTTGTCCAGTTTTTAAAAATGAGATTGTGAGAGCTTTTTGAAGAAGAGACTGTCCATGTTGCTTATTTCTCTATCACCAGGTGCATGCTCCACATGGGATTAAAAACTGGGTAGAGATCAACTGAAGAACTTGTATGCATGCATATAGTAAGCATAATCAATGGGCACAAGACCCTGGGGGGTAGGGGAGGCCGGGGAAAGGGCAAGTGAGGAATAAAAGGAGACATACGTAATACTCTTTATAATACTTTAAGCAATAAAACAAAATTAAAAACAAACAAACAAAAAAACCTGGGTATGTGCATGAAGGTATGCCTGTTTGGGAGCCCGCCCGAACGTTGCTTTTCCAAATGTTTGGAGCAAAGAGTAAACGGGCTGTATGTTTGGGGTATAATTGGATGTTTTAGCCGTACCTTCTGCAGACCTAAATACATGTTGTTGGTTTTAGGAATTCCAACATGTTTCACTTGTTCTGAGCTTGAAGTGGCCCTAATAGGCCTTTCCTTTGTCTCCTATGTGATTGTTCCCTCTCCTCCAGGCTCCCAACTGCCAGGGCCCGTCAAACCCCAGGCTGTTGCCAGGGACTCTCCCTTCGCTGGGTCATTACCACTTGCTGATTTGGGGTTTGATATGACCAGTCTGGAGCTTCCGTTCCTATAGGAAAGTAGGGTTCTTCAGTACCAGATTGTTGCCTAAACTGTCTGTCCAGTCCTCCCCCTTCCCTTAGCCATCCACCCAGCCAGGTACTCCCTGAGGAGTGTCACTGAGGCCCTGTGTGGTGACGTCACTTCCTAGTCCCACACTCGGTTGTTTTAGAGTTTGCATACGTTCTGTCCCATGATCTCGTTCCCTGTGTTTCCCCTTATACTCAGGTTTGGGGAAGGTCCCTACGGTGGAGGCTGCTCATATTGGGTCCCAGAGTTTTGTTAATTCTTAATTCTACTAACATTCACTTTCTCTCACTAGGAATTATTTATTCAGCCTGATTACTTTTATTTCCCTTCAGTTAAGAGTGGCTTCTAGATTTTGCTTTCTTCATGGCTGTCATGGGGTTGCCATAGACTCGTTCTCCTGTAGCATGCTCTGTGTATGCAGTTTGCTGTTACAGGGCCACTGCCAGAGAGCTATGAGGTAAGGCCTTTTGTTAGAGCTTGGAGGACTCCCAGAGGAGGGGCAGTAGTTCAGTGAGCCGTTTCCTCAGTTTAACTCAGTGTCATGTCTTCTTTCCTCTGGCCCCTCCACTCCACTGCTGTTAAATCATCTCAGAATGGGTCAGTATGTGGAGTCTTCTAGCATGTTCTTTTTTCCCCCCATTAGTGGTTATTATGCAGCTGATCTCGGCTGACTGGGTGCTCTCGGAACAGCCCCTGCCAGTTCAGTCACCAAGTCCTGCGGCATCTCCTTCCTGCACGTCTCTTATACCCTCCTTGGCCTCCCTGCTCTGGCTTAGCTCCTCCTTCCCCTCTGGCTGCGGTGATCTCAGCAGCCCCTTGGTCACCTTTGTCCTGGGCTGAGCTCACCACTCACGGCTGCCCAGGGCCTCCGCTGGGCCCAGTTTGGAGGGCCTGGTTCCTTCTGAGTCGCATCTCCCTGTGATCTGGCCTGAGCACGCCTCTCTGGTGCCCTTCCTACCATCAGGAATGCGTCTTCTATTTCGGTCCCTCAAGGACCCTTTTACACATCCCCCCAGCAAAGCCTCCCCGGTTTCCTGAGCTGGAGCTCGTGGGTCCTTGCGCAGGGCATCCCAGGAGCACTGCCGCTCCTCTGGCGTGGCGTTAGTCAATATTTGGGGTATTTAGGTGCTTTTCGCTCTCCCTGCCTGGATTCTTCATTTATAGAGGAAAGGAGCCGTGTCTTGTTTATCTTTACACTCCCAGGGCCTGTGTGTGGAAATGCTTATTTAATGGATTACTAGGTAAACAACAAATTACACAACAGTACACATCAGCCCTTGCAGAGTTGGGCTCTACAAGAGAATTTAGCCCTGATACGCTAAGGCAGCCATTGCGTGTTATGAATAAATTCTCTCCTTTGCCTCTGGAAGGAATTTAAAGTCAGACCATCCTTGGAAGAATTGAGACACTCAAATCCTTTTCCTTTGTTGTCCAGTGCAGACTCCATCCTGACAGAGTGTGCATGTGCAAGGAGAAAAGACCCTGGAATATAGACTAGAATGTTAACTGGATGTCACTGGGCTGCAGTGTAACCACCAGTATGTGATTTCAAAGTGTCCTCTCTGCCTCTACATGATTCTGGCTTCTAACTTTGTGATAACAGAGTTTTAAAAAACGTTTCTGGAATAAGCGAAACCAGAGTTCCCAAACTTGATTGTGCCTCAGCATAAGGTGGTGGAGAGTTGGAGGGTTTGTTTTTAAACACAGCTCCCTGTGCCCTGCCACAGTGGGCCAGGAATCACGGAGCTGCGCCCTCAGCGTTGCCCCTGGAGACCTGGGCTTCAGTGCGAGGACGGTTCGTGCTCAGGTGGCCCTTTTCGCAGCCGCTGGGCACCCGGTGAACCGAAGGGCTGAGTTCCCAGCAGGCATGGCTCACCGTGAGAGAAACTGGCATATTCAAGCAAATCCAGAGGTGGAGTTTTTTCTTAATAGCTAACAGTGGACACAACCTAGAGTTACTTGAATTAAGTAGAGTCTCGCATGCTCATCAGCTACCACCGGGACCATTCCTGTTTTTCCCTCTGAAGTTTGCCCTTGTTTGACCTCACACAGAATTTTATCCTTATCCAGGCAACAATCCACCAGTGGGTTTTGGTGAGGAGCAGGATATTTGCTTAGTCTCTCAGTGTCTCCCATCAAGTTACTTATTAATTACAAAGGGAGAATTGTAACTTGACAGCACAGAAACCCGCCTTACACCACTTTAACCAATTGGTCAAATTTAACACCAGATCGACATCATGTGTCTCTGGGAAAAATGCACCAAGAAGGTCACAGAATCACTTCTGCGATGTTTCTGCCCCAAATGGGCAACTGGAATAGAATCGTGATGAAACAGACCTCAAGGCAAAGACATTCCACAAAACGGTTGGCCTGTACTTTTCAAAAAATGCCAAGGTCATGAAAGATAAAGTAACTGTTTCAGATGAAAGGAAACTGAAAAGATTTGACAGCTGAATGCCACATGTGACCCTGTTTCGCTCTCAGGCCGTTGGGGGGACTACAAGGGACATTTGTGTAAGGTCTTTAGAGTAGATAACACGGCTGAAGAAGTAATTTCCTGATTTTTGTCTGTAATGATAGCCTGTAGTGATTGTGTGAGGGAAGGCTAAAATACGTAGGTAGAAATGTCATGTCTTCAGTTTACTTTCAAATGGTTAAAAAAGAACTATGTGACCTGGCTGGTGTGGCTCAGTGGTTGAGCATCGACCCAGAAACCAAAGGGTTCATTCAATTCCTGGTCTGAGCATATGCTGGGATTGCGAGCTAGATCCCAGTAGCGGGCGTGCAGGAGGCAGCTGATGGATGATGTTCCTCTGTCATCAATGTCTCTATCTCTCTCCTCTTCCTTCCTCTCTCTCTCTCTCTCTCTCTCTCTAAAAATTAATAAAAATATATTTTAAAAAATAAAGTCATATGTGGGTTATATATAGGACATGGTAACAGAGCAAATGTGAAGATTGATAACAGTTGGGGAGTCTGGGTACAGGGTATAAACGAATTCTTTGTACTCTTCTTGCAGTCTTTCCACAAGTGTGAGATTTTGTCCAAAAATAAAGTTTAGAAACTCAGAAGCCCCCGGGTCATGGTGCTTCGGCCAGTCCAGCATCAGGACCCCTCGGTGGGGCTTCTCAGTGCCTGTCCTTCCGGAGGTCGGCTCTGAAGTCATTTTCCACAACCCGATCTCTCTTCAGAACGGGCTTTGCTTCCTCTGGCATCAGCAGAAAGCAGAGTGGACAGCCACTAACGGTGTGCTTCAGCTGACAGGAAGGTTTCTCCCTTCAGCTGCCTGTGGTGGTGGCGGCGGCAGTGGCTGCTGTTCGAGTCTTCGCTCCTGCTGGTTGTCCTCAGGTATCTGATCAACCATCTCTGAGCCGCACATTGACCTAGTTTAGACAAGGCCTACAACTGCCCTGGGAAAGCAGCTTCCCAGGCAGAATGTGACTTTGAAAATACATTTAGATGCAGTTGAGGGTGTTCGTGCATGAATTTAGTGTCCTTCACCAGCGTCAATGTAAGAAACGTCCAGGTCTGTAGAGAATTTTTATGAGTTTACTTGAGCCAAACTGACAATGCATGCCAGGAAGCAAGATCTCAGGTGCTCTGGAGAATAACAGTTTTGCAGCTTCATTTACGCATTTGAAATTAAGGAGGGGACATAAGGACAGTTGGAGAAAGCAAGGCAGGGATTGGATTATAGGATAGTTAACAAAATTATATGCTCTCTTGACGATTAACACCCCCTTAAAGGGTTATTACTTCTGATATTTCAAAGGTGTGTTAACCAAGACGCACAGGAACAGTGGGGTGGGTTGGCTTGAAACCTTTCAATGCACAACTTTCAGGCCTGGGGTATGACTAACCACCATGACCTGCCCAGTTAGGATTTTATGATCAGATCACCTTTGAGGTTATTTTCCAAAGAACCCCTTTTATTCGTCCACACCAAGGTGCTTTGGAAGAGCGCTTGCCAGTAAATATGGCCCAGGGCCTCAGAGGGTGTGTTTTACCCAGAGCTTGGCATTGGCCAGTTAAAGATGGCCCCCTCTCCTGCCTGACAGAACCTCATATTGTACGTTTTGGTAGAAATCCTGCAGGCACTATGTTCTGCATGGTGAGGGGGAGGGTCTCTTTCCAGCCCCCAGTTCCTTTTTGTCCAGGTGAGGGCAACCTTCTGTGCTCTGGCTGGAATCTCTCCTGTGGGGCGGGGGTGGCAGGGGCAGTCCTTGGGTTCAGGAGGGCAGCTGTAAGCTGGGGCTGAGGTTGGCTGTGGGTGGGTCTGCTTATCTGAACTTGCAAAAAGGAGTTCCTCTGCACTTGTCACCCTAGGGGACCGAATATGGTAAGAATAGTGGCAAAGTTTCTGTTCCTCCTTTCTCTTTCCCTTCCAGCTCTTCTTTTCCAGAAAGTCCTATCTCTCACACCGCCCCCTCCACTCTCTCCTCTCTTGTCTTCCCTTTTATCGTTTTAAATCTATCTTCTACTTATTCCAGCTTCCTGTTTCTGACTCCTAAATGACCATAAAGTGTTAGCACCCACTGAATAAGCTAAGTTTTATATTTCCTGTTCTTTGTAAAGTAGGAGACTCGATTTTAGTGGAGGAAGTAAAAGTGTTCTCACCCAACCCTGCTCTGTACATATTAGCAAACATCCTCTGAGGTGACTTGGCCCTAGTCATATAGCCAACAGTGGGACAGTTGAGTATTTTACCTCTTTCCTCTTCTCTTATAAATGCCCTGGATGGGTAGCTCGCTGGTTAGAGTGTCATCCTGATATGCCGAGGTTGTGGGTTCCATCTCCGGTCCCAGTGAGGAAACAGGAGGAAGCTAGGTAGACCGGGTTGGGACCATGGGAGGTGGAAGTAGAACCGGGGAACTCAGCTGGTGGAAGTTTCTAAGGCTACCCATCCGGGCGGGGAAAGCAGGGCGTGCCTGGGAGCTATGAACTTTAAAATGTCTGAGTGCTGCTAAGACAAGCAACTTGCAGATAACCAACCACAAGGCAGTGAGGCATGATGTTATTAAGGCAGAATTCTTTGAAGGAACCAATCCAAAGCCAGCAAAAAGCACATGCTTTCCCTCCCAAGTGTGCTAGGTTCCAGGCTCCTGTGGAGGGGGATGCTCCCCTGTGCCCACATGGCTGATAGCCATGTGGGACTCTACAACCGGACTAATCAACATTAATCCACTTGGATGCTGGACTACACTCGACTGTGAGATGGAACCGAAGCTCTGGACACTGGTTGCGCCTGGAACCCCGGCTGCACCTTTCCCAGGACTGGCTTCTCAATAAACTTTGCTCCCGCTCACCATTTTTGTCCTCGAATCCATTCTTCGGTTTTTCAAGATAACAAATTCTGACGCAGAACACCCCACATTTCGGTTTCAGGAGCACATACTGTTGCAGATAAGCTGCCAGGCAGCCTGAGAGAATCTATCAGCCGGGCACTCAGAGAAAATTCAAAAAAGTTGCCTTTGGTGCAGATTTCACTCGTGCTATGACTCAGGGGACTCAGTCTCCAAATCCCGAGTGATGGGTATGGACGAAGCTTTCCCTTTTCACTCTTAGTTCCGTTGTCCCCGATATGGATCATAGTTCCGTTGTCCCTGATATGGATCAGACTTCTGGATCCTTTGTGGGCTTTGTCTCCCCCCACCCCCACCCTGTGAGTTGGGGAGTGAGACCACACCCAGAGGCTTGCCAGCACTGGCACCAGCCCCTCTGGGGACTGATATGGTTCATAGTTTATGGCCTCTGCAAGATGGGAGTATTTCAGGAAACAGGTTCTGCAGGGCAGGACAAGCATCACAGATAAGAAGGGAGTTATTGGCAAGCAAGAGTGTACATTTATCGGCAAGCAAGGGTGTACATCAGAAGGCAGGTTACTGGCACAGATTCGGATAGCCTCCCAAATGTCTTATTTTCCCCTTCAATACAAGAAGTAATGAGTGAATACATAAATGAATGAAACAACAAATCAGTGTTTCTCTCTCCCTCCTCCCTCCCTCCCTCCCCCTCTTTCTAAATCAATAAATTGAAGCAAAAAAAAGAACAGTGGATCCAGTTGTTCTGTTGCACCCCCTCCCACCCCCCTGGTGGTGGGAGGGACAGTCATTTGATTTCATTTATCTCCTTCCTCAGCATGCACACAGTGATTCTTGTTTGGAAAAGGATCCATATCGCTGTTCTCGATGTGCCGGGCATACTGTAGACACTGCATACACACCCAGTAGGTGTGATATCTGCACCCCTAGAGAGGTGCTGTCTTCATGTCTGCCTCTTGTTAGGACCATACTGAATTTGGATTAGCTTTTTTTGTGGGGATCTAGGTGTAGGCCAGTGGTCCGTGCATTCATTCATTTATTCATTCTTCAGTTCATTCCTTCAACAAGCATTTCTTAAGTGCTTTTTACGTGGTAGGCACTGTCCTAGGTCCCTTCTCCAGGAATCTTCTAGTGGGAAGAACAGACAGTAGGCAGATATGTATGAGTAGCAGTGAGTGGACGTGAATAACGGGGCTTGGGGGGTGGGGATGCTGTTTTACAGAGGGTGGTCAAGGAAGGTGACTTCAACAAAGACGAAAATAAAAACGCTGAGGGAGGCAGAGGAAACAGGTGGAGGCCTGAGATGGGGAAGGGGGATGTTGGTGTGAGGAACAGTAGGAAGCCTGCTAGGCTTAAGTGGAGTGAGGAGGAAGAGAGTGTAAGAAAGGTGGGGAGGGGAGATGGCTCTGGATTTGATGCTGCAAGGGTTGCTGCCATCTTAACATCTTTGCCAACTTCAGTGAAATCTTAGCAATACCGTCTGTAGTTCTGGGCGTGGTCTAGTTTTGGAGAATGTATTTTATTCTGAGGACTCAGGATTAATTGTCTTAACACTAAATAAATATTTAAAAAATATTTTAGAGCGGGAGGGAGAGAGAAACATCGATGTGAGAGAGATCCATCCATCAGTTGCTTCTTGTACATACCCCGACCAGGTATCAAACTCATGATCATCTGCTACACTGGATGACACTCCCACCAACTGAGCCACACCTGTCAGGGTGCCTTAACACTTTTAAACTTGTAAAAACCAGGCAGCTGAATGTTCGTAATGATGTATTCTCAACATTAGAGGAATACTGGTTGATTGGAAGTAAATTGAACAGCATACCTCAGAATCCTTAAAGTGCTTGCATCTTGGTTGGTGGCCAAAATTGGTGGAATGTAGACTGTGCATTCACAGAACGACACTCTTATTTTTAGTTGCAGGAAACAAGTCCTCAGTGTTGCATGGTATGTAGGATCTGAAGATCTTTAGGCTGAAATCTGTTATAAGTACAGCTGTAATATGCTGGCTGGAGAGCAGCGTTACTCAAAGGGCTGCACCCACATAACTCTGGAGGAAACTTGCTTACATTGCTCATTTCGTGTCCTTACCTGGTCCTACTGGGTGGGAGATTGTGAGGATGAGGTCTGGGAATCTGAATACATCACAGCCTCCTCCTGTGTATGGTCAGACTAGAGAATCGCTGACTGTGACTGCCGTGGAGGCATTGGTTCAGGATCTAATCTAATAAAAGAGTAATATGCAAATTAACCAGCACTCCAAAATACCTAAGCCACACCTACAAGCCAAGCCACACCCTCCAGCCAATCAGAGCGGCTGTATGCAAATTAACCCAGTCAAGATGGCAGCCGGCAGCCATGGAGCTAGAGCAAACAGGAGGCTTCCATTGCACAAGCAATGGAGTTGAAACTGCCTGCCTAAGCCGGCTGGGCCTCTGCTCAAGGCAACAAAGTTTCAATTATAGAAGTTAAATAAATCCCAGAAACCTGATTCCAGCCAGCCTTGCTGGGACGTTGGGTCAATGGGAGCTGTGGGCAGCTTGAAAAAGGCCCTCAGCCCCTCACCCAGGCTGACCACACCCTCATGGGGTGAGGGTCCTCACTGGGGAGCTTGGCCAGCCTGCAAATAGCCATCAGCCCCTCACCCAGGCTGACCAGGCATGCTATCAGGTGGACATTCCCCGAGGGGTCCTATACTGCGAGAGGGCACAGGCCAAGTGCACAAATTTTTATGCACCGGGCCCCTAGTAAGTAGCCAGAACTGACTGGGTGTGGTCTCAGCCAGTTCTCTGGCCAGCACCTGCCATCATGGGTAAAATCCCACAATCTTAAAAAACAAACGAGACAGTGGAAACAGAGAGAAATAGTGTCCCCCTCCCCCTGTAGGTGGTGGAAGTAGAATGGGATAAAGGGGCTCTGCTTGAGTTGCATGGATCCAGGAATGTTGTTGTCCTTCCTCCCCCTGCACACCTTTGAACTCTACCTGTCAGGTGGCGTGTGAATGCAGGCCTGTAGCATGTCTGTTGGCTTCTGATTAGGTAAATACTAAAGCTCAGGTATCACAAGTTTTAACCCACAGTCTTTGGTTAATTACCTTTGTTAACCTGTAAGTAGAAGGCCAAAATGAAAGGCAACAAGCGTTCATTGAGATCCAAAGGAATAGTAGTTACTCCCGAAGTGCTGATTCAGGCAGAAACCCAAATAGTGTTTTGATTAGGTGACTGGCCAGAGGTTTTTATGAGAAAGGGAAGGGGAATAATTAAAAGAACAGAAAGAAGGACTTTCTGTAGGTGTAGATTAGCTAGCATAGTGATGCTAACTCTAAAGAATGTCTTTGATCTTCAGTCCCTTAGTCAAAGCAGTGTTTGGAATACCATGCTGCTTTAGGCCCAGTCCTAAGGTTATTCTGCCCAGTTTTAACATTCTAAGGTTTGAGGCAGTTTCTCTGGGATGGCAGCTGACTTCATTTTTAGAGTGGCTCTGTTTTTGTTATTTTTTGCACTTTTAATACTTTAAAAATACTGCAATGTTGGGATTTTAATATAAACAGCTAGAGGCCCGGTGCATGAAATTCATGCACGGGTAGGGTCCCTGGGCCTGGCCAGTGATCAGGGCTGCTCAGGGCCTTCCAGCTGCTGGCCGAGGCCTTCCTTCCCTAGCTGCTGGGGCCTTCTGCCCACCAGGGCCTTCCTTCATCCCCCTGGTGGTCAGTGCATGTCATAGCAATCAGTCGAACTCCTGGCAAACTCCTGAGGAGACACTTTGCATATTAGCTACATATATAGAGAGAGATATAGATGACTTTATCCCAATGGGTCAGGTCAGGGTGATTTTGCCCCCTAGGGAACAGTTGTTAATATCTGGAAACATTTTTGGTTGTCACAACTGGGAGAGATGGGGAGGACCAGAGAGTCTAGTGGTATCTCATGGATAGAGGACAGGGATGTTCTAAACACCCTATAATGCCCAGATAACCTCCTACAATAAAGAGTTACCCTGTCACTGTTTTTTAACTTCACATTTTGGTTTATAATGATCTGCACCTTGGCATGCCTTCATTATTAAAAGCAAAACAAACAAAAACCCTTCACATATACGTATATCCACCTGTTCTAAGACCTGCCTTTTCTAAGCACCCATAGGTGGAAGGGCGTGGATGGCTGTGGGTTGGAATCCTCAGCTCCTTCATCATGTGTGGCCTTTGGCAGGTTAAATGCAGCTGGCAAGCCGGTGAGGTAATTGTTTTTAAGGCTTAGTGAGACCATGTGTAGGCTTATTCCTCCCCCCGAACATTAATGCCCTCCCTACACACTGGTTAGGGTGTGTACAGTGAATTTGGCAACTCGTACTGCTCTGTGGTGTCTACTGTACTTTTTTTGTGTTAAAATATATTATTGATTTCAGAGAGAAAGGGGGAGGGAGAGAGAAATAGAAAGGTCAGTGGTGAGAGAGAATCATTGATTGGCTGCCTCCTGCACACACCCCCACTGGGAACTGAGCCCACAACCCAGGCATGTACCCTGACCAGGATCGAACCTCCTGGTTCATAGGTTGATAATCAACCCCTAAGCCACGCGGGTCGGGCCTTGAGTAGTTAATTCTTAATTTTGAAAATGTTAGTGCTAGTGCTGCACATGAACTGGAAGCCAGGGCCCTGCTCTTGCTGGTCTTCATCGGGGCCTTGATAAGAATTGTGTTGTCTTCAGGCACGCAAGCATCTAAGAAGACTCGGTTGCATTTTTATGTGCAAGTGGAAATATGTAATCCTGAACCCAGGTCTCTTCTGCGTAAAGATGGTTAGTGAAGCAGTGGTGTGGAGGCTGCCCGAGTGGAAGAGGCTCAAATGTATGATTCCCGAGATGCTAGCTTCGTGTCGCCAGGCTTTAGGGACTCCGACATATTCCATATGGTTTGTGCCGTAAGTTACCAACAAACTCTTTCTTGCTGGGTATTTTAGATGTTTCAGTAGAGCACATGCTTTGTTCTTTGCTATTATAATTTCCCTGAACATTCAACTTCAGTTTTAATCTTAAATATAATTGAGAAAATACACTTTGGGGACTGGGCGGGGAGTGTGGGGGGCAGTATCCTATCCAATGTCAGGCCATACACATTCCACAATGTGAGATGTTTCTTACGGGTCAGATATGCGCCACACCCAGGTGTAGGCGTTGGAGATCCAAAGACAAACAAAGTCCTGGCCGGGCAGCTCAGCCACCAAGTGCTGGTGAAAAGATAGAGGAGACCTAAAACATTAACGGAAAATCCAGTTCACTGTGGTGCACAGAGAGCAAGTGCCGGTGACAGCTGAGGTATTGAAAAATGGTCTTCACGGGGGAGAGTGTGTAAGGATGGAAAGTTGTTCACCAGGCAGATTGCTGCAGGGATGCCCACTGGGGGTGCAGATCATGTGCAAAGGCAATGCTCCGGCACGTCCAGGATTCCAGCAGGACTTTGTGGCTAGAATGTGAGACACGTTTGTCACCTGGAGTCCTAGGACCCGAGATGAGCTGGAAACTACCAACCAGATAATATATTTCAGAAAGACGGCCTTGAGGGGACAGCATTGAGATGGGGAGCCAGGTACGTGACCTCCACCAGGGGGATGCCAGTGGGCGTGGGGAGTTCAGGAAGGTATGCCTGAGAGGCCCTGGGGATTAACGGGGGCTGGGGATGAGAGAGGGAAGGCTGGGGGTAGCCTGCAGGTTTTTGGTTTGGATGGCTGAAGGGAAGGGGCGGCTAGGGATAGAGGAAGGTGCCAGGTGCTGCCTGGTAATGGCATCTGAGATGAAGGTAGCAGGCTGGGCGATAGATACACAGGTCTGAGCTGGGGTGAGGGGCCTGCATAGAGATACGGATTTGGAGGTGCACCCCCTGGAGGAGGCGCGTGAAAGGCACATGATTAAATCTTTAGTGAATAGTGTGGGACAAAGACAGTGTTGTGCTGAGGGTGGAAACCGGGACCCAGTCGTCCTAAGATGTGCACGTGGGCGTCGGAGGCTGTAGGTCACGAAGGAAGTGTGGTCCCAGGCATCCCAGGCGTGGTGTGCAGACTGCATGAAGGAAGACAAGACTCGGCCGTCAGTGTTGACACTGGGGAGAAGAGGCTGGCGAAGGAAGCCAAATGTTTACAAAGGGTTTAGCGGGAGAGAGGATACTAACCGAGACCTGACCTAGGCTGAGTGCATGAGCAGCTTGCGGAGGACGCTGCTGCTCCGGAGACTTCCAGGAAAGGAAATGGAATGACTGAAGAGAGGACTCTGCCATAGGGCTAGAGCCAAGCCTGTGGCTCGCATGAGGGTAACTGTACAATGGCAAGTGCCTTCAAGCCCTGTCAGAGGCATTGTCAAAACAGCTGGGCGCTGCCCGTAACGTCCCTTTCTGTACAATAATAATAGCGACAGCCACCACTTAGGTAGAGCTGGTTATGTGCCACCACTGTTCCCCACAGTAAATCCTCTGAGGTGGGTAATGTTACACCCATTTCACAGATGAGGGAACTGAGCTGCAAGAGTTAGCGCTTCCCAGCTGGTAGGTAGAGGAGCTGAACCCAGGTGTCAAGCTATAGATGCTGCACTCTCCTGGGATCCTCTCCAGTGTGATCAGGAAAATAAAATAAATGCAAAAACCCACAACTTCTTCTTTCCTTTTTTTTTTTTTTTTTTGAGCATCTGAATGGATTGTGTGAGCATGTTACATGGCAGTGATGGTGAGAACAGGAGGGTGTTCAGGACTGTAGACCCTCCTCTCACCCCCAGAGCCCCTCCTTTCCTTGCTTGAGTCACTTCCTGAAAGTGCAGACGATGATCGAGGATCACCTGACACCAGTCATGTCCAGCAGGAAACCAGAAACCAAGGAGACACTTAAGGCAGAGAGCGCTCTCCTGCTGGGCATTGATTACAAAGACACTGGCAGGCCTGCAGCTGCCCAAGTGAGAAGGAAGTGTGAGCCCCCGGATCGAACAGCTGCTGCCACCCTGGGCCGAGGGGCACATTTATCCAAGAACTCCCGGATGTGCCTTGATTCGAGTCAAGTAGAAACCCAGGATGCCAGGCGCCCACCACCCCTACTGGAATCACATGTTCAGCCTCCGTCGCCCGCTACAGTGGCCGCCCCATCAGGAGCGCCACCAGATCAGGGGAGTGGAAAGGCTGCTGCTTTCCTTTTGTCTTCCACTCTTCCTCCAGGATGTCCGTCCCACAGCACAGCTGAACCGCAGCCAGCTGGCCAGAGAGGGTCTGGGAAATGTTTACAGGTTTACAGCCTGAGGGGCAGAGTAGAGAGCCAAGGGCACCATCATAGGCACAAGTAGAGACAAGACTCAGGTTTTTTCTGGCACCACCGTCAGCCTAGTTCTCGGGAGGTCCTCTCGGCTGACTTTGTATGTCAGTCACCACAACATCGCGGTGTTTGAAAAACTTCCCGGGTCTCAGTTGTTCTAACTTCTCATTTAAGAATTCAGTGGATTCTTCAGCAAGGGTTTACTAGTGAAGTCCTTGTCACCATTTTTCTGAAACTGCTCAAGTAGAATCATACATACCTGTGAAAATTCTTAGACTCTAGTGCTGCCCACAATTGGTGTTGAGGGAGATAGCTTGTTTATACTAACAACAAAAGAAAATTAAATACTTGAATGTCAGTTTGATAATTTTCCCCCCCAAACAAAATGGCACAACCCTAATGGGGAAAATGAAGTGAATAATGAGATAGAACTTCCTCCTGGCTGAGAGACGAAGTATAATGAAGACATTTCTTAAATTGATATACAAATTTATTATAGCAATAGGTGCCTATATTAATTAAGATCTGGACACTGCATTTAACTAACAATCGCTTAAACAAGACAGAAGTTTATTTCTCCATCATGTAACAGTCCAGAGGCAGGCAGTCCAAAGTGGAATGGGATTACCTTTCAGAGACACATGTGGAAATATCTCTGCCATTGGGATTGTCCAGGGACCCAGGCCCCTTCTCTCTTGTTGCTCCACTAACCCAATCCCTCTCTCTCCCCCTCCCCCTCCCCCTCCCCCTCTTCCTCCCCCATCTCCTCCCTTTCCCTCTCCCTCCCCTTCTCTCTTCCACTCTAAAAAGATGGTTTCTCCGTGGTTAGAGCATCAGCCCACCGACTGAAGGGTTGCAGTTTGATTCCTGATCAAGGGTGTTTACCTCCGTTGGGGTGTCTGCAGCAGGCAAAGAGTCTGTGTGTCTCTCTCACATTGATGTTTCTCTCTCCCCCTTCTCCCTTCCTTCCACACTCTCTCTAAAGATCAATGGGGGGAAAATCCTCTGGTGAGGATTTTAAAAAAAGTCTGAGTATTGAAATCTGTATGAGCCCTTGTTCCCATCACCCAGCTTCCACAGTTACCAGTCTATATAGCTAGTCTTGCTTCATTTGTTTCCCCACCACATGTTTATTCCCTTCCTGACGTTTTTGAAGCAAATCTCGTTTCTGTTCCTTCATCTATAAACTAGAGGCCCGATACACAAAATTCATTCAAGGGGCTCGGCCCTCGCAGCCCCGTGGCTGCCTTCAGCCCTTGCAGCCCTGGCTTTGTCCAGAAGGTCGTCCGGAAGGTCGTTAGGCTGTCTGGTCTAATTAGCATATTACACTTTTATTATTATAGATATTTTCACATGTATCTCTGAAAGGTAAAGACTCGTTAAAAAAACTAGACTTTTTATTTTGGGATAATTGTAGATGCAAATACAATTGTAAGAAATAATGCAGTGAGTTTCCTGTGTAATCCTTTTTTTTTTTAGTTAATCCTCACCCGAGGATATTTTTCCATTAATTTTTAGGGAGAGGGCAAGACAGAGGGAAACATTGATGTGAGATAAACACATCGATTGGTTGCCTTCTGCATGAACCCCAACCAGGGCCTGGGCTGGGGAGGAGCCTGCAACCAAGGTATGTGCCCTCGACAGGAATCGAACCCGGGACCCTTTGGCCTGGTGACCGATGCTCTATCCGCTTAGCCAAACTGGCTAGGTCTTTTTTTTTTTTTTTAGGTCCTGTGTAATCTTTACTCAGTAGCATCTTGCAAAACCATAGTACATATCACAACTGGGATACTGATGAAGATGCAGGCAAGTTACAGAACATTGTCACCACCACAAGGTTCCTTCATGTTGCTGTTTTATAGCCACCATTCCTTCATAACTCCTGGGACAACCACTCATCTGTTCGCCATTTCTATAACTTTGTCATTTCAAGAATGTTCTATAAATGTAATCATACAATATGTAACCTCTTCGTCTTGGGCTCAGCATACTTCTTTCCAGATTCACCCAAGTTGTTGCACGTATCAGCAGTTGACGCCTTTTAGGACTGAGTAGTGGTCCACATAAAGGCTCTTTAAAAATATCATTCACCTAAATGGTCCCTCTTTTTCCTCCTCCTGCTCTCTTCTCCCCCCCCCCCCCCACAGCGATGCCAAGCGAGTATCACTGTGCGAAACTGAGAAGCGATTGCGTAAGACCCTCCCTGCAATGGTACACCCGCGCGCAGAACAAGATGCGAAGACCCAGCTTGTTGTTAAAAGACATTTTCAAGTAAGTATGAGCCCTTGGGCCAAAAGATCCCCCAATGTGGGTCAACTGTGTAGAACTGGGAACGCAATCAATAGAGCGCTAACGATGACTCTCATTCTTGATCACACTTGGTCAGTCAAACTGCACTTGGTAAGAGGGCAGTGCCCAGCCGGAGCCCTCAGGCTCTGCACCTGAGCCCGATGCCCACGAGGGCAGCTCTGACTGTGCACAGCTCTTCCTGCCATTATATAACAAAGGAGAGCCTTTTCCCTTAGCTGTTTAAGTTAATCTAAAATATGATTAATTAAAGGCCCCTAAAGGCATTCGAATAACATTAAATATTGAATGCTAAAAAGGATGACAGGTGTCTCAGCCAGGTCACCTTTACATCCTAGTAAGTGTTAGAATTGTTAAAGGAGGAACTTGTTTTATGTAGTACCCGCTGAACCAAGTTGAAAATTACCCCTTTTTGCATATCTAAATACAGAAACAGAGCTCTGAAATCTGCTTGCACACCTCACGCTACTGATTTAGAAGGTATAGAGTTAAAAAGGCGAGGAAAGGAGATGTATGTCCATAAATGCTCACATCGTTTTCCATCTCCCTTTAGGCATTAACCAGCGTTTATTGAGGCCTGCACATGCCTGGCGCTGTGTTGGGTGCAGGCCACATGACAGCAAATAGGACAGACAAGACCTGCACCCCGTGGTCCTCACAGTGTGGGCAAGACGGACTCATGACCAGGAGTTACAGGGCAGGGGGGTCAGGGCTGTAGACACTGGGCCTGCTTTTCACACCCTTTTCCCCTTCCTTTAAAAAACAAACAAACCACCAAGCCTGGCTGGTGTGGCTCAGGGGCTGAGCAGCAACCTACGAACCAGGAGGTCAGGGCACATGCCCCGGTTGCAGGCTCGATCCCCAGTAGGGAGCGTGCAGGAGGCAGCCCATCAGTGGTTCTCTCTCATCATTGATGTTCCTATCTTTCTCTCCCTTCCTCTCTGAAATCAATAAAAATATATTAAAAAGAGAGAGAGGGAGACCTACCCAGAAACTCAATAAAAATAAAAAATGTCAATAAAAATAAAATGTCAATAAAAATGAAAAATCGGTTACTTGATTTTATTTTGTTAAGTCCGGTAACCTGGACTTAACAAAGCCCAGATAAATGACTAATGTATCTCCTCGGGGAGTAAGTAGTGTCATAAGGGGTCACCCTGAGGTCAGCTGTAAAGACAGTACTTTGATACTGCATAGCAGACAGACGGACTTCGGGTTAGGTTTTCACTTATTTCCCATGATCACTCTTGGTTGTCTCGTGACTGCATCATTATAACCAATTGATTTTTTTTCTAGGTGTATACTTCTTGTGTTTGGAGTGTGGATCCTTTATATCCTCAAGTTAAATTATACTACTGAAGAATGTGATATGAAAAAAGTGCATTATGTGGATCCTGACCGCGTCAAGGTAAGATATCCCACTGGTGTGGTTTAAATTAAAACATTTCCAAACATACATTTAAACAGTAACATCATCTCTAAAGTATTATAAGTAAACTTATAATAAGTTTAATATTATAAAGTAAACTTATTAAAATTATAAATAGAGGGGAAAACACTTAGCACTCTAAAACCAGAATCAGGGACAACCCACTCTAAAATACAACGGACCCTGCCCCCTAGCCCACAGCATTCTTCCGTTACGGAGGTCACGAGGTCGGGGGAATTCCACTCACCGAACTCCAGGACACCTGTCATGTGGTTAGCATGCCACAGTGCTGTCAGCGTGCATGTTCTTAAAACAGAATGGGAAGAAGTTTATTTAGTATCCTCTGTCATTCCTGCATTTCATCTTTCGTTTTAATGATTTCACATTGTATTTCAAGGTTTTTTTCTTAAGTGTATATTTCTAAGTCGGTTGACCCATTAAATGGCTCAATTCACTGATTCTTTGAGTGTTTAAATTATCCAGCAATGTCCAGCCTTGGATGAAAGAAGAGATGATTTTCAGTAAGGTAGCGTCATGATAACCAAGCATGTATAGGTGCTTTACATGTGGTATTTAGTTACCGTGACCAGGAGATTTCCCTGTATTCTCCCCGTTTTACAGATGAGGCCTGGGAAGTAAGCTCACATCTAGTTTAATTAACGCATCTAGTTTAGTGTGTACTGTGTAACTGTTCTAAAAGCACTTTAGTCGTGTAAACTCACGACTAAACAGTCCTGGGATGTAGGTACTGTTAATCCCATCTCGCACCTGGGAGGTGGAGGACAGGAGACTTCACCCCGGCAAGGTTACCGTGGCGAGTAAGGGGTGGAGTCGGGGCTTGGGCCTAGCAGTGTCGTTACAGAGTCTGAGCTTCTGGTGACCCTGCTCTCTGCCTGGGTAGGGAGTCCACGGAGAAGAAGCCGGAAGCAGACAGTGCGATGCAGGGAGGAGAGAGCTGCAG
Organism: Murina feae; assembly: GCA_004026665.1. NCBI lineage: Eukaryota > Metazoa > Chordata > Mammalia > Chiroptera > Vespertilionidae > Murina > Murina feae. Next base: position 2,414 of record PVJC01016341.1, on the reverse strand, counting down.
TTCCTGACCTAGAATCAAATGTAAATGTCAGCAACAACGTGACCTTGGACGCGTTACGTCATTGTTTTGAGACCCGGTGTTCTTAGCTACGCAATGTCAATAATAGCATCTGCATAGTAGGGTAGTCATCTAAGCTGAGTTAGATAATACCCACAGTGCTACTTTTCTAATTGGGATTTTTCTGCACGTGGTCTGATTTAATCTCTCTATCCTAAGTGCCTCAGATTTTTGGTGGCACAGACACCGAAGTAAATGGACAGAGTGCGGTTGAACGCACAGCTTGGCCTATGCAGACACTTGTGTCTCAGGGGTCTTGCTGATCGCGGAGGCTTCCTGTCCTCGCTGCTTCCGCCCTCCGGCATTCGCTGACTCAGCATTTCATCAGCATTCGCACGTGTGCTTCGCTGGAGCAGGATGTGTCCAGTGGCCCCTGCTCGAGCCTTCCCTCCCCTCCTGATCTGGCTGGCCTTGCGGACATCCCCAAGTCCCTTTCCACTCCAAGGCCCTTCACAGCTCTCTTGGATGGAGTGTTTAGACGTCCGGTCTCTTTCCGTCTCCTGGGAAAGGCCTAGATGCTCGTGTGTGTGAGCTCTTCCCGTTGTTTCTTTGCTGCACTCTCCACATCCTCTCCGCATCCGTCCGCACGCTGTCGACCAGCTGCAGAGGTACTTGCTCTTGAGCAGGGATTAACTGAGAAAGGTGAGCTGTCATGTGCAAGGGTCGAGCACACCATTTCATAAGCACAGGATGGGGAAGATGCATGTGGTGTAGGGACACCTGGGGTGAAAACCAACTTGGTGGTTTTAGTGCCATGCCAGCACCATCTGCACTGACATGCACCGTGGCTGCCTGCAGCTGTTTCCCGTAAGCTACAGCGATAGACCGGAATGGTCTGCTTGTCCCTGCGGGGTGTAGATAAGTGCTCTGGCCGCAGCGTGTGGGCTGATTTCGGGACTTGGGGCTTTTCCTGGCCTGAGTGCAGGTGCATGGCACCAGTCGTGCCCAGCTCAGTGACTTCCCCACTGGACCTGAGCAGTGCTTGAAGCCCCTCTGAAGCTTGCCACTCTCCACCTGGTATTATAACAGTGTATGCAAGCATTTCGTTGTCCCATCTAAAGTACAAGTTATTTGAGAACAGAGATGGTGTTTATGAAACTACTAGTGGCCCGGTGCATGAAATTTGTGCACATTAAAAGAGAATTAATTAGAGGCAATATTTTAATATTGCTATTTGCCCTTTATAATAGAAGTGTCAGAGATTAAAGAAAATTAGTAAAATGTATATGAAAATCTTCCTCCTGTCAGAGTCTGGGGTGTACCACAGGACCCAGAGTCAAATCTCTACCCACCTACATGTGCCTCAAAATTGTATGAGATCCAGACCCGGTCAGTCCCACCACCACTGGGCAGGGGGCGCAGCCTCAGGTCTCCTGGCTCAGCGCCGAAGAGGGGGATGCAGCCTGAGGTTGCCCAGGACGGGAAGGAAGGTGTGCCTTGAGGTCCCCTGTCAAGCCCCACTGGCTGGGGGGTGCAGCCTCAGGTCCCTCATCAAGCCCCACTGGGAGGGGGGCACAGCCTCAGGTCCCCCATCAAGCCCTGCTGGTTGGGGGCGTGGCCTGAGGTCCCCCAGCCTGGGGTGAGGGGAGCATCCTGAGGTTCCCTGACCCAGCAGTAGGGCAGGGGGATGCACCTTGAGGTCCCCCATGCTGGGGGAGCAGCATGAGGTCCCCTGTCAAGCCCTGCCAGGTGGGGGGCATGGCCTGAGGTCCCCTGGCCCAGTGCCAGGGTGGAGGCTTACCTTGAGGTCCCCTGTCAAGCCCCGCCAGGTGGGGGGCATGGCCTGAAGTCCCCCATAAAGCCCTGCCAGGTGGGGGACCTGAGGTCCCCCGTCAATTCTGCTGGGTGGAGGGCACAGCTTCAGGTCCCTGCTGATGGCTCATTAAGGCTCATTACGGGAATTCAGCCTTCACTGTGGGTGCAGCCATCTTGTGTTACAGAAATCCTGCCTTTGCTGTGGGTGTTTCCATCTTTGTGGCGGTGTTATGGTCAATTTGCATATTCCCTCTTTATTATATAGTATGTACTTTCTGGGATTTCAGGAAAAGGAATCATGACCCAAGATTGCCCTTTGGGACTCTGTGCTCTCACCCATTGCCCCAGATTGATGTCTCCTTGCCCAGCTTTTTTTAAAAATGGGGCTCAGACCAGGAGCCCATGGGTCTCGAGGACCTCTGTTTAGCTGTCAGTCCTTCACATTCTTTTGGGCCTGTTTCTGTAGCCTCATGAGCTGCTTTTCCTCCTGGTCATGGGTCTTGGCCTTCTTCCTCCTCTCCTCCAGTGCGGCTGTGACCGCCAGCCCGTGAGCCAGGCACCCTAGGAGGCGTCCTTCCATGTGGGCTTCAGAAGCACAACGT
>PVJC01016340.1:0-33827 GCA_004026665.1 Murina feae | reverse complement strand
ACAGAGATCAAAGTGTGGAGGTCCCAAATATTCTTGGTTTGCCAAAACTCCAAAATGACAGTTTAAATGAGCTCATTAACATGTAGAGGGAAGAGATGGAATAGTGAAAGCAAGAAGAAAAGTAACTATGATTTATAATTCAGTACCTGCAGTAACCAGATTTTCCCAGGCCAAGTTCACTCAGGTCAAAGAAGGATAGGCTATTGTTGACATATCCCTTTAAACAACTGGGAGAAAAGGAAAGCATCCTGTGACTCAGAGATTCATAAACTTCTAGTCCAATTTCTTAATTACAAATGACAGGATTTAATAGCTACCATCATTCCTTTCATTCTAATTATAAATTCCTAGTGTTTCAGCTCTGATTCTATTCCCTAACTCGCATCTATAATAATAAAAGCATAATATGCTAATTAGACTGGAAAGCCAAACAACCATCTGGACAACCTCCCAGACAACCTTCTGGAAAAAGCTAGGGCTGCCAGGGCTGAGGCAGCTGCCACAGGTGGGAGGACTGAGCCCCTTGCACAAATTTTGTGCATCAGGCTTCTAGTCCTATATAATAAAATGCTAATATGCAAATCGACCAAACAGCAGAACTGCTGGTCTCTATGAGGTGCACTGACCACCAGGGGACAGATGCTCAATGCAGGAGCTGCCCTCTGGTGGTCAGTGAGCTCCCACAGGGGAAGTGGCACTCAGCCAGAAGCTGGACTCACTGCTGGTGAGAGCAGTGGTGGTGGCAGGAGCCTCTCTCACTTTTATGGCAGTGCTAAGGACCCCTCCGGGAATATCCCCAGGGAGCAGGCCTAAGCCGGCAGGCAGACATCCCCCGAGGAGTCCCAGACTGTGAGAAGGTTCAGGCTGGGCTGAGCAACACCCCCCCCCCAAGTGCATAAATGTAGTGTACCAGGCCTCTAGTTACATCTATAATTAATGAGACAGACTAATTTTCCCACCAATAATTTTTATCTTACACTTTCACTTGGCTTATATTTAGTTAGTGTTTACTATGCACTAGGCATTGTGGTACTTACTTATGTATTAAAACTCTATAAATATGTTTTATAAATATGCATGTAATACTACTTGGTTAATTATAATTAAGCAGCCAATCAATAAACATGTCTACTTGTGATTTACTTATTAACTCATTTAATATATATTTATTAAAAATATCATTTTGTTAGAAAAATTCTACATGCTTGATATTCAACAGTAAACAAACAGGTAAAAAGCCCTACCTTGGCAATTAGATATTAAATTGTGGTCAGGGTTTTTAAATAACCTGAGGATATATATAGTCTTAATCTCCATCATGTAAATTAAAGAACTAGAGTTTACAGAGACTAAATAACTTTATCTAGGTCTGTAATTCTTTTAAAAATTTATGGTCTCAGGTATCCTTTATATTTTTTAAACATAAATCTCAAAAGACCTTTTTTCTTATGGGTATATCTACTGACTTGAGGCCCAGTGCACAAAATTTATGCACAGGATGGGGAGTGAGCGGGAAACCCTCAGCCCGGCCTCTCACAATCTGGGACTCCTTGGGGGATGTTCAACTGCCCATTGAGGCTCAATCCCACAGTTGGACATCACTCTTGCAATCTGGGACTGCTGGCTCTTAACAGCTCACCTGCCTGCCTGCCTGATTGCCCCTAATCACTCACCTGCCTACCTGATCACCTCTAACCACTCTGCCTACCTACCTGCCTGATCCACCCTAACTGCCTCTGCCTTGGCCCCAGCTGCTACAACTTCATCCAGAAGGACATCCAGAATGATGTCTGGAATGACTTCCAGAAGGTCATTCAGCTGTGCAGTCTAATTAACATATTATGCTTTTATTATTATAGATATTTAACACATTAGAAATTAAAACTGAGAAATTTAGAAATATGTCTCTATTAATTAATTGAAAATAGCTATCAACTATATTGTAAGTTAATAGAAATAACACATTTTTAAGAAAAAATAGCTATATTTTCCAAGAATAAAAATGTAGTGAAAAAAAAGATAGTTTTACATGTTTGCAAATTTCTTTAATGCCTATCTTAATAGGACAACTAGACTTTCATATCTGTTTCTGCAGTTAATCTGTTACAGTATGGTTTGTGAGTTGAAGAGTAGATAGAGAATCTATCTTCAGAAATATAAATGGTTGAGGAAAAAAGGACTATTTTAATAATATTTCAAATTAATTTTCAACATTTTTCTTTGATATTACACCAATGCTCTACATCTGGTCATTTTTTATAATTTAGTTACAGTGTAGAATCTAAACATATCAATAAAGTTTCCATGTGTCATTTATATTAAAATCCATAGGTCTATCTTGAACTTTTAATTTATTTCTTACCCATAAATGATATTGTAACATCCAATATGGGTCGTTTGGAAAAATTTATTCTCTCAGTTATATAGATCTTCCAAATGTTGATATACTTTTACTATGGTCTATTAAACATCACAAATATTAATACTACCATTGATTTTTATTAGAAAAAATCTGACTTCTAGGAAGCTTTCAAGATCACAGTGGTAGATAAAAGTTATTCAAAATTCTAATTTTCACTTCAAAGCCTGTACTTTATTAATGGTAACAAATGCTGTCAATTATTTTCCTTAAAATGATAAGATATTTTTGTGCATTTTATAAAAGAGTATCTGCTAAATACCCAAGTCTGAGTCATCATGATTTATCCTTATTTCATACTAAAAAAAAAAAAATGTTTGAGTTTGCAGCTCTAACAAGCACAGGGTGTTTTTCTTTGAGGTGACAATCCCACTTTGATACATAACAGAAGTGCTTTATGCATAGTTTGCATTTTGTCATATAGAATATTGAAAAGATATTTATTCCAGAGTAGAGATTTGATAAAATTAATAGTTATTATGTTTTCATCAAAGACTTTCTAAAATCTCTCACTGGCACTTTTAAAATGGTGATCACATAGCTGTGAGAAATGCAGTCATTACCAATACTCCTCAGTGCCACTGTCTTGGGTTAGAAAAATGCATCCCCATTGCTCTTACATCATCAGGGCAAATGTTAACATAGTGAAAAAGGAAGTTATGTCTCCTTCTTCTTATTATTAAAATAGTATTGGCCTCATGGAACCTGAAAGAGATCTGCAGAGCCCACACTGAGAACCACTGTCCCAGGGTAACAGTTGTTGGGACCCAGATTTAAATGCACATCTATTTTATTCCAAACCTGGAATTTTTAATTATAAGGCAAACTGGCTTCACCCCCTTACCCATCCTCAACCTCATCATTTATCCTTTCTACTGTTTTCAGGCCACTACCCTCCTCTTCATTGCCCTTTTATCCTTTGTCACTTTGTCCTGAAAATTTACAATCTGAATGAATTTACTCCAATTTAACTGCTAAGCGTAGCTGGGAAAAATCAAACAACAGGATGGCCCTCAGTATATGTAGTTTCAACTTCACATAAGCTCTCCACATCTCTTGAAACTATTCTACATCCTTAGTAACAGACAAAATGACGAAGGGGTCAGGCGCTATCTACCTGAAAGGCAGGTCCTGAAAATTCCCAACTAATCACATTTTCTTTTGCCTCTAGATGGCAGTAAAGACACCAGCAAATGATGTCCTTAATGTGTGTGATGTCCACACATTTTAAATCCTTAAAACTTTCTACTAGAGCATTTTGAATTAAGAAAAAAAAAAAGAATATTTTTGGTTTTTCATTATTAATAGAACCGTCACTTTATATTTATAGAGTGCTTTACAGTACATGAAATGTTACCTCAGACCTCATTTCTTAATCAGAGGTCCAGATTGATGAATAAAAGGTAAAGTTAGAACTTGAACCTAGGGTGTTAGACTTCAAGTTAAAATCCCTTGAAAAGGCTCTGAAATAAAAAATAAAATCTCATTCCTTTATTACCTTTTTTTGAAAAACTGAACTGGTTATGTTAGGTAAGGCACTGCGGGGTTCTGAGAAAGCATCATCAACTCATCAGCAGATCTAAGGGCTGATTTTGTGCATCTAGAAAAGACACATGCCCCAAACCATTCCTAAAGGCAGAAGGAGAAATAGCTTCTCCTAACACTACTTTCTCTCTTACCATGACTCCCACACCTAAGGCTAATCTCCTCCTAAAATTCAGTCTCTCTTTCCCCGCCCCCCCTCCATAACACCTGCATTCAAGGAGGAAAGAGCTGAACACCCTATAGCCCCTGAATTACTGGTTCTAAACTGGCTGACTTTGTCCCCCAGGGGACATTTAGCAATGTCTGTCCACATTTTTTATTGCCACAACTTAGGGAGCAGGGAGGTTGCCACTGTTAACTACTGGGTTAGGGCCAAGGCTGCTGCTAAACATCCTATGACACACAGGACAGCTCTCTGTAAATTACTTTAAAAAAATCTCTAGTCATAGAGCTGATGGTTCCTTCAGATTCTGTATGCCCCCCCCGCCCCAACTAGCTTTATTCCCTTCAGCAATTTCATGAACCAGATTGGGCCTCAATTTCCCCATCCATACAGTCAAAAATTGTACTGGCTGATTTCTAAGGTCTCTTCCAGTCCTAAATTTGACTTCTAAATACACTATAACACTTCAAAAACAGTATTTTGATGTGTGATGCATTTGCAAGTGAAAAACATAGAGATGCTAAAGTTATTTGTTGTAAAACAGTTGTTCTTTTTATCCCACTTGATTTCATCTAATAAACACATTATAACTGCAATGATCAGAAACATTGCCCTTAATGGTCACAGAACAAAACTTCCCACTTTAATTGCAGACATAAAATATATTAGAAGAATGCGTAAATTTTAATCTTACTTTTCGCCATATTCAAAATGACCTGCACAGGGGCCATATTTGTATTCATAGACAAAACGTGGGATGTAATCAGATGTAATAGCAATTACAAATGCATTGGTGATCACAGCCAGTATACCAATTCCTTCAAGAATTCCATACCAGATACCTAGGAGGAGAAAGATTAAAGATAGTGAATAAAGTAAAATAAAAATAAAAACCTTTCAGCAAACTTATTTTGAAAAGAATGTTTTATTTATGTTGGAGTCAGAGCTCAGCCTATTATTTAATTTCTGGGTATGGTATTTCACTGCAGATTAAACTACAGTTGAATGCTTTGCCACAGAGGGACGGTAGACTCCCACCGTGAAAGATTTAAAAATTAAAATATAATTAGGAATTGGATCTTGCCTGTAATAATGAGACATGATAGTTGCTTCATAGCCTAATTAGAACTTACTGAAGTAATACTAATAAACAAAAATCTTTAAGTTCTACATCACTGGGTAAAGTATGAAATATATGTATTCACTATGGGTTCTGCCTTTATCTTTGTCAAGTACCTTTTTAAAGTAAAAATTAAAAAAAATACCTAGTTAGGTATCAGTTTTGTTAGGGCTGGAAAGGAACTCCAGCAATAGAAACCTGCATGGTGTTAAATGCGGTCTAGCCACCTCTTGTCTTCGCAATGCCAAAGCCATTTAATTTCTGAATCTTACCTATGTCAGTTGCTCTGGCCGGCAGTGGCCTCCGCCACTGGGTGACAAACTTATATGCGTCCAGTCTGATTTCAATGATGTTGTTTAACAAAGCCAAAAGAGGCGCCAGAGGAAACGCCGCCACAAATATGGTGGTAAAACCAAATTGCAAAACTGTAAAGGGAGAACATTAGAAAATTAGCGATGTAAACAGTGTCATTAATTGAATTCCTTCATTGTGCACTATTAAGTGATTTATATAGATTGCCCTTAATCTTTTCAATGTCTCTACAAGGTAAATATGTTTACACCACTTTAGAGCTGAGAAAACTAAAGCTCATATGCGTCCAGTAAACTTGCTAAAGGGCAGATAGCTAAAAAATGTTAAAACCTGCATTAAAATTCAGATCTCAGTAGACTGAAAGTCTATGTTCTTTTCACCTTTATACCATGTAGCATGAAGGAATAAAGACAAAAGAAGTGGAAATCAAAGAGGCCTTGAAAAATGCTTAGCTCTAGAAGGGACCCAGAAGACCTAACCTTGCCCTTTCTTTGTATAGATGAGAAAACTGATGGCCAGAGAAAAAGAAAATGCTCCTTTAAACTCTGTGCTCCAAAGCTAGGTGATTTACTGTGAATCATATTTTGGTTAAATATTATGGCTGGCAAATGTTACGAGGACAACATGTGGTAGACTTCCAAGGGCCCTACTTTCATATCTTCTCTAGTTCTGTTGAGATAAAGTTGCAGATGTGCTTTAGAATGCTGGGTTGGAAAGGAGAGAGATGGTCTTCTTTCTCGAACAAAGCCTGTATGAAGTAGAAAACTAGTATCAGAAGGCCAAACAGCTCTGCATAAGGTTCTCTCCTTACCCATTTCTAAGTATTCATCCATTAGTCCGTGAATATTCATGGGCTGCAGATTCCAATCGTTTTCCCATTGAGGTATAGAAGCATCTTGTATTCCCCGCCTGATTTTATGTCGTGACCACCAGTTCTGGATCAACCTATACCACAGAGCAGACAAAGGACTTTTGAGCTCTTTTTTAAGTATTTGGTGAGCAATTTATAGTATACTAGAGGCCCAGTGCAAGAAATTCATGCATGGGTGGGGGTCCCTAGGCCTGGTGGGTAATCAGGGCCAATTAGGGCCAGGCTAATGGGGGCCTGAAGGCCCTGGCTGGTCATGAGAGGAGGTGACGGTCGCCGGGCTGGGTGTGGAAGGAACAGATGCCAGATGCTGATGCTGTACCCAGTGCCTGCCACCCCACGGTTCCCTGCCTCCCCCCCCCCCCACTTCCCTCGGTGCCATGCTGCCACTAGGTCCTGCTGGCCAGGGGAGGAAATGGGGAAGGGGCTGGGAGAGGTTTTGATCCCCAATTTGGAACATGCAGGAGGCAGCCAATCAATGATTCTCTATCATCACTGATGTTTCTATTTCGGTCTCCAAAATCAATCAAATATTTATTTTTAAAATGCAAAGTTTTTAGAGGAAGAATGTAGGACAAGGGAGCTATGACAGGGGGGCATTTGAGATCTTGCTCACATTTCAGATAGGATAACATAGGTGGTCCTCAGGGGGTGACAGGTGAGGAGTGGCAGTGGGTGCAACAGGGCACTGTGGCTGAGGAATGGGCTGTAATGACTGGGAATGTCTGTGACAGCAACACTGAGCTCTGCCCATGGCTGGGATCATTCATCCCCAAGAGGTTTGGATTCCAGGTGGGAGAAGAGAATTAACTCTGGGCTTGCAGTTCCTGGGTTCCCTAGGCCATAGCATTCACCTCCAGGCCTCACTGCACCACCTTCCCCCTCTTCCTGTGTTGAGTGTTTGGCCCCTGGTGGTCAGTGTGCATCATAGCGACTGGTTGACTGGTCAACTGGTCATTCTGGTCATTCCACCATAATGGTCACTGGGCTTTTATTATACAGACTAGAGGCCCAGTGCGCACGAAATCGTGTGCGATTAGGGTCCCTAGGCCTAGCCTGGCCTCTGTCGCATGGCCTCTACTGCCCTGCGATGCCATGTGAAGCTCCCCACCCCACAACGCTCTGCAAACTCCAAGACTGCTCTGCAAGGCTCCCCCTGCCCCTCAACTGTTCCGTGAAGCTTGCTGCTGCCCCACAAAGCTCGCAGCTGGACGCTTTGTGAAACTCCCCCTCCCCCCACCCATGACTGCTTTGTGAAACTCCCCCGCTCCACAACTGCTCCTCAAAACGCCCCCGCCCCGCAAAACTTGCTGCTGCCCAGGTGACTGCTCCACTAAGCTCACAGCCACCCGGCGAAGCAGCCCGCCATTGCTGCTCAACAGTCCCCAGTCCCACCCTGCCACCAGCCCCCCTTCATGGTGATCGGCTTGGGGGCAGGGGTGGGGAGACTGAGAGGTGTTCCATGCACTTCATGGTGACTTGCTGCCCATTCGGTCGTGATGGCACCTACCTCTTTATCTATAGTAGGATTAGCATCAATTACCCTGAGACTACACTAAACATTCCTGGGAACTGAAGATGTTTGTATGGGCTCATCTTTCAAGTTTAGCATGAGAGACTAGGCCTCAGCCTTCCAGAAGTCTCCTAGATCCTATAAACATCCACATATATATCTATATTTAGATGCTTCCTGATATTGATTAGACAAACATTTGTTTATATGACTGCTTCCCACACCTCATCTATATAAATCCTTAAACTCCTATGCTGCCTGTTGTGATTGCATCGGAACCCTTCATTTCTCATAACTCTAAATCTCCTGGGCTATGCTTTCTGAACACGAGTAAAAGCATGTTCCACACTAAAAAAAATGAGTCATAGAGGTTTCAAGACATGCAGTTCCCAGTCCCTGTCCTTCAATCATTATGTGGTGAGTTTCAGCAAGTCACTTCACTTCTCTGAGTTTATAAAGTGAAGGGTTTGGGAATTAGTGATTACATTCTGTTACTATATAGAGAATGATAATTTATAGGCAATTGGTGTGTGTGTCGGAATTCATTTCTCAGATTTGTAAAGATTTGGACTCTTTCCCAAGCCCAGGGACAGTCTTGAAAGTAAGTGGCTCAGAAATATCCCAATATGTACATATTGTGGAATTTCGGGTAATGAATTATTTTCAATTAGATTAAAATGATCTCCAGGGGGTGTTAAATTTCACAGGACTCGGTAAATAGTACACAACTCTTGATTTTCATTAATTGTAGACCTAGAACTTCAGTGGGAGTTGAAAGAACCACAGATAGAGAAAAACATCAGGCAATGCTTCAATATGTGCCCCATGGAGGCTGCCTCTGAGAATCCATGAAGATAAAAAGGAGGTGGAGGTTAGAATTGAGGCAGGAATGCTTGCTTCTTTTATTTATTGCAGTTCTGCTTAATATTTGACTTTGATTTAAAAGTTTAAAAACCATGCTTTAGTGATTAGTTTACCCCTGTGAGATTTTCTTCAACAATGTTTTTGCCCAACTGTTGGACAAACACCAGTAAGATTTCCCTTGTCATGGTACCCTTGGCCCTTGATATGCCTAATCCAGGTTGACAACTAGGCAAGGCCTTGGTAAAAATGTGCTGTTCAAAGTACATGGCTTATACAGAAGTCCAGGACAATGAGTACAATAGAATCATTCTTCATACTACAATTATTACACCACCATGAGGGTTCTTGTAAAGTACTCACAGCATGTCAGATCCTGTGCTAGGCAATTAATACCTAATTTCCTCAGCATTTTTAAATGATATTCCCCAAACACTATGCTAAAAAGAGATGAGCTAAGGACAGGAAGGGATATGAAGAAAAGACTAGGCTTCCCAATCCTCATCCCCTATTCTCTTTTTAGAAGAGATTCATTTACTATATACTACAGGCCCAGTGCACAAAATTTGTGTGTGTGTGTGGGGGGGTCCCTCAGCCTGGCCTGTATCCTCTATAATCTGGGACCCCTTGGGAGATGTCCGACTGCCGGTTTAGACCCAATCCCAGTCGGAAATCCCTCTCTTAATCCAGGACCACTGGCTCTTAACTCCTCACCTGCCTGCCTGCCTAATGCCCCCAATGGTCCTCCCCTGCTGGCCCAGTCACCCCAAATGTCCACCCCTGCTGTCCTGATCTCACCCCCAACTGCGCTCCCCTGGCAGCCTGGTCATGCCTCTAACTGTCCTCCCCTGTTGGCCTCGTCGCCCCCAATAGCTTCCCTTGCAGGCCTGGTAGTCAGCCCGCAACTACCCTCCCCTGCTGGCCCTGCCAGCTTGATCTCTTCCCCAATTGCCCTCCCCTGCTGGCCTGCCCCAGATTGGACTCTCCCATCCTGATCAAGAGTGGGGCCTCCCACCAAACACCTCCCTTCCACCCTGGCCAGCAGTGCCCCCAATCAGACTGCCCCACCACAATAGGCCTGCAGCCCCTCCCCCTGGCTGGCCCACCCCTAATTGCACCCTCCCATCCCAATAGGGGGCGGGCTGGGCAGCCAACCTCTTGCAGTCCCTCTCCTCAGCTGGCCATGCCCCCAATGGGCTCCCACCACCCTAATTGGCCTGCAGCCCCACCCCTGATTGCCACTCCAGCTCAATAAGGGGCAGGGATGGCCAGCCAACCTCCTGTAGCTCCTCAAGGCTGGCCATGCTCCCCATGGGCCCCCACCATCATAATAAGCCTACATCCTCCCTCCTCCCTCACTAGCCCCCATGACTGATTGCCACTCCAGCTCAATGGGGGGCAGGGCTGGTAGACTAACCTTCTGTAGCCCCTTCCCGCACTGGGCCCCACCCCTGATCAACTTCCCCACTCTGATTAGGGGCAGGGCCTACCAGCCAACCACCCATGGCCCCTTCCCCAGGCTGCTGGCCCCTGATGAGCAGCCACCCCCCCCCCACCCATCCCATTCAGGGGTTGGGGCCAGCTGGCCCACTGCCCATAGCACCTCCCCATGGCCAGCCCCAATCCCAATTGGCCCCCCAACCCCAATCAGGGGTGGGGCCCACTGGCCAATTGCCCACAGCCCCTTCCCCTAGCTGGCCCTGCCCTGATCTGGGGCACTGATTGGGCCCCGATCCTGGCCAACTTCTTGCCATCTCCTCCTCCTGACAAGCCCAGCACTGATCTGCCCTGACTTTGCCCTGATAAGGCCTTTAGTTTTACAAATAAAAATAATAAAATCTCCGTAAGGTCAAGTAAGTTATATCTTTAGCAAGAGGCAGAGAAGGAATTTGAACAAGGTCTCGGTAATTTTATACTCCATGCTCTAGGACTACTTGGAATTGAATACAATACTTTATGCTTGATTTCAGGGTTAATATCACTTCTCCAGCCCCAAGGTCTCCACTGAGAAATGTCCTGATGCCATTTGTGGGCCAGCAGTGAGAAAGAATCATGGTATAATTTGATGATTAATCCTAAACTATTTTTATATCATCTATCAGCTAACCAATTCTCCCTCATCATCTAGAATACAAAATGGTTTAAGATACACTGTTTCACTGTATTCTGTTGGATAATCTATTTAGTAGATGTAAGAGTGGGGATTCAGGATCCTTCCATGTCAGCAATTCAGACAGTTAAAACTTACCTAAAGGGACAAAAAAGTGGTATTGATCTGGTGTTGTCATAATCAATGTTGTTTTAATGGTGTGTGTGTATGTGTGTGTGTGTGTAACAAAAAGTACAAACCTCATCCATCCATGAATTTATCTTTGTTTTACTCATTTTTTGAGGGAGGGATGTGTGAAAATGGAGTCTCTCTTACACAAGAATGGTCTTGGTCTTTTGATAACCAAAAGAAATCAGAAAGTTATTTTTATCCTCAAGAACCTGTACTATCAATAATGTTTTAAGAACAACAAGTGTCTTAATGTGTTGATTAGAGTACTCTATATCTATTAGTATTTCTTTAGTCCTTACAATTGTACTTGAGGTAGATATAGCTGTTGATCCCCTTGCAGAAACCTAGAAACTGAGGCTCAGAAAATTTTACTAGCATATACAGTCACACAATTAGTGAGAAGCACAGCGAGAACTGAACCTTCCTCTGATTGCCAAGTCCAAATTCTTAAGAACTATTCACACTACCTCTATCTTCTTTGTAACTACATATAAGGCAATTTTAAAAATAAAGTGCTCACGGATATCCCAATTCCATGAAGTTGTTCCATATTTGTTTCAAAAACATGATAACACCCATCTGGAGGCAGAGGTCTATCAAACAGCCACTAGGATGACACTGAAACAGAACAAAAACAGAAATAATCTTGCTTTTCTGAGTTGTCTCGAGCATCCCCACCTTCAAATTGTAAAGCAAATTCTTAGGCCAGGTCACACTAACTATCTCAAGATTAGGACACTTAATAAGTGAGTTTTTAGGATTTATATTGGAATTTTATTTTTTCTTTTGGACATTTTATTTATTTTTTTAAATTTATTTATTAATTAAGGTATTATGCAAGTGTTCTTATCCCCCCATTACCCCCTACCTCCCACTCTATATTGGAATTTTAATCAAAATTATAACAGCAATAACAGCAAATATAACTTTTAATGAGCACATACTATCTGCCAAGCTCTGTGTTAGGCATTATCACCTTCAATAAATGTTCTGGAATACTACCTATCTATTAACAATTAGGAGATAGACAAATATTTCATTCTATGGAAAGTGCTTATAACATATTCTTTTTAAATAACCTTTTTATGTTAGAAAACTTTAAATTTGTAGAAAATTTGTAAAGGTGATACAGAGAGTTCTCTCCATTGCCCCTAATACTATCAAGGTATATTTGTTAAAGCTAAGACACCAACATTCGTACATTGCTATTCACTAAACTCTAGACTAGATTTAGATTTAAATTTTTCCATTTATATCCTATTGACCCAGGATACACAATGAATTTATTTGTCATGTCTACCCAGTCTCCTCTAGTCTAGATAGTTTATGAGTTTTTTATTCCTTGATACTTTTAAGGACTGCTGGACTAGTATCCTGTGGGAAAATCCCCCAACCTGGGTTTTTCTAATATTTTCATATGTTGAGATTGTAGTTGTGGTTATTATGTGTTTTGGGGATGAAGGTAGATCACAGAAGTAAAGTGCCATTTTCATCAGATCCCATTAGCAGCTACATGATTTCCACATGATGTCACTAGTGATATTTTATTAACCTTAATCCCTTGGTTGATGTAATAGTGTTTTTCAGGTGTTTCTACTATAAAGTTAGTCATTTTTTCTTTTCCATAATCTTTTCTTTAGAAGTAAGTCACTAAGTCTAGCCCATTCTCAAGACGAGGGAACATCTAAATATATTAGAACACATTTTTAAGTGATAAAAGCATGCCCCCAAACAGTTTGTCAGTATGATGTAGATTTTTTCCTTGTGATCCTCTGCATTTTTAGATGTTCAACAAAAAGTTAGCATTAGATGAAATTGGGCACATTCGGGGTAGTACTGCCTCAACAAAACAGAAACGATTCATGGAAATAGACTCATGGATACTGATTGGGTGGAATAAAAATGAATGGATTAAGCAAAATTAAAAAAAAAACAAACACAAACAAAAAACCATAGACAAGACAACAGTATGGTGATTACCAGAAAGAAAGGAGGGTAAGGGTAGGTAGAAAAGGGTAAAAGGGGAATAAATGGTGATGGAAGGAGACGTGACTTTGGGTGATGAACACACAATACAATATACAGGTTATATAGAACTGCACACTTGAAACCTAATGTAAATGTCACTCCAATAAATTCAATAAAAATTAAAAGAAAATTCTACCTCTTAAAAACACATTAGCATTAGAAACCCACACAAACAAAAATGTGATTACAATGAACAGTGCAACAGAACAATGTGTTAGATTTGAAAACTATGCGCTATAGAAGACATCTGGGTAGAAAAACACGCGTCTGTTTCTTTGGAAATGGGTTCATGTCCTGCTCATAAAGATGACAGACTCTCCAGCTTTGATCCAGTTTCTATTTCTATCAAATAGGTAGCAGTGGGACTTCAAAGAGAACAAATAATTAGGACAGGAAGAGCCTGATTTTCCAGTTTCAGCACAGTAATTTAAAACTCCCTAATCTGAGCCAGAGATAGGATTTGTCAGTGGTAATTTTTATTGTGTGAAAAAGTCTCAATTTTCCCATCCAAGCATGCCCCTTCTTTCTAGGATGAATTTAGGACTCCCTGAACTCTGCCACATGTATACAATAAGTGGGTAGGTAGAATGTCTGAGGCAGAATAATTACTAAACCTCAGAAGCAGATCACAGATCACAGCTGCAAGCTGAAACTTCATTTTGGCGGTCTCGAAGAGGCAAATTAGCTTGTCCAAGGTTATGCAGTGGTGACTGGTAGTGTGGGAATAAAAGCCTTAGTCTCCTTGTACCCTAATCCACTGCTTTTTTACAGAAAGCTAAAGGTGAATTCTGTTTACCAAATGTGTTTGTTGACTTGAGGGGCTGGTTTAGAAAAGCATACACTTAGAAGGAGTAAATGAACATGCAGGAGACCCAGGCTTTCATTCCCATTGTACCACTCAGAATTTTACGACCATAGACAACCCAAAGAAAGTTGGGTGCCTTTATTAATTTATAAGAATGTTTCTATGATTAGAGAAAATTATATAACTTCTCTAAGCTTCTGTTTTCTCATCTGTAAAATGAGTGTAATAACAGAATTTTTGTGAGAAATAAATGGATTAATGGATATAGACCACTTGGAAATGATTGCTAGAATGTGCTGGCATATAGTAAGTCCTAAATAAGAGTTAGCTGTTATTAACATGGTATGTAGATTTACATAAAATCTTAAGTGAGATATTATATAGCTATTCAGAACTATCCAAAATTGTAGTAAGTACTTTTTCTCTGTCTTTATAATGACCCCCATTATTTGTGCCAGGGGCTTTACATGCATGATCCAGTTTAATCCACTTATCACCAATACTACTAAAACAGCCATTAATATTACAATTTAAAAAAGACTAAATCTGAGACAGAAATAGTTAAGATCATTCATCTGGGTGGGCAAGAATTAGTATGTAGACTGTCAGATGTGAAAGACAAAATATTTATTACATATCATGGTTATGCTCTTTTCTTTGAGACTATTAACATCAAAGGAAAGGAACTTCATTTGTATACCCCATATTACCCAGCAAATGCCTAGATTAGCGTTATGTGTCAATAAATGCTTATATAGTTGAATTCAGAGGGTCAGTCCTTATCTTCCATTATTCGTACTTTTTTATATCTATACTTCTAGGATTTTTAAGGTTTATCACAAACCCAAATTTTTCATTGCACAGATTTCCCCCCCCAAAATAAATACCTAATCCTTTTTTGAAAAATATGGCCTTTATGTCATACATATATGGTGGAAAATGTCTTGGATAGCTGTAAAACATTTTTTCCTGACACTAATATTTTAATTATTTCCTTGGGACTTTCAAAGAAGAATAATGGCTTCTAGTAATTTCACAAGAATATCTAAATAAACAAAATTAGTGGTGGCACCAAACATACTGATCTACCTGCCTATAGCCACTCTGTTCCCCACACTATCCTTGCTAACTTCAATTGGACACTTCTGGGGAAAATAAGTAAGCATTAGTTCTCAAATTAGATAGAGGGATAGCCTTTTAGCAGATTTATTCATTCTTCTGAGCTATGGAAGAAAACTGCAGGTTAGATTTGGAATTTCGAATGACCTTCGTCTGCCATTGGCCAATAGAATAATAGCTGGGTAGCTATGGAGACAGAGCATTGATAAATATCAAGTAGAATTTAGAGAGTATCTACCACAGAGGTTGTGCTAATCCTGTTACATAAATTATTCCTTATCTATAAACAGTTTTGCAACCTAAGTATTACTATTACCAATTTACAGATAAGGAGAAACATATTCAGAGAGGTTAAATGAAGGGCAAAGAATTAGTAAGTAACAAGGTTAGCATGTGAGCCCAGTTTTCTATAATATAAACCATATATTCCTAGAATGTTTTAGGCTTTCTCCATGTAATCCTTTCAACCTTCTCCCTCCCCTCTCTCCCACAGTCATTGGCCCACATCCATGCATATCCCCACACCCACCCTTTTAAGATTACTTACTTCCTCCAGTCTCCACCGGTTAAAAAGTTTATTGTAATTTCCTGGGTGGCCTACAAATCTGTAAAAAGCCATTTTAATTCATTAGCATTTATGTGGGTTGACTGAAGCACATCTAATGCATCACAAGTGCATCTGTGGGTAGACATAAAGGTTCATTGGTGCAACTTGTTCCTAAGTCATTGACTTAGGCCAAGCTTACACATCAAAGTGCATGGCAATATAAAGAACATTATAAATTGTTGAACAAAAATAGATAGAGGCAAAGAAACATCAAACAGACTGTCAAACTACAGGGGGAAGGCAGAGGAGGGTTGGGGGTGGGTAAGAAATCAACCAAAGGACTTGTATGCATGCATATAAGCACAACCAATAGACACAAGACACTGGGGAGGGGGGAGAGGGCAAGTATAGAGGGCAGAGAGGAGGGAAGATTGTGGGGGAGGTCAATGGGGGAAAAAAAGAGACATATGTACTACTATTTGTAATACCTTCAAAAATAAATTTTAAAAAAGAAAAGGAAAAAGTGATGTGTGAATTTAATACCATTGAGTTGAGAAAGTACAGAGAAACCAATTGAATGTATTTTTCAACTTTCACCTGTAGAGTTTTAATGTCTGGTTGACCAAGTTAAAGAATATTGACGTAATGTGCTAAATAATCTAATTTAAAGTGTTTCTACCTTCGGTATATTTCCATGGCACTGGCTGGGATGTTAATCATATGGCAAACCAGAACCAGTAATTTAATATGATTTGTTTCCATATTTTGCAGCAAAAATAGAAAAAAACAACAATATTAACATGATTGGTAGAAGAAGTTTCCACACTAACCTAGAGTTATTCAAAATTTATTTTCTTATTTAAAAGACATTACTGATGACAGGATAGTCATCATTCAACCCATGTAGGTATATAGGTTTTATTCTTTTATGCCAACTTTCATTGGTAGTGGCAGCTGGAAGTACTGTACTAAAAGCTTTTGACTCAAACATGTGAAGACTGATTAGCCCAGTTTTCCATGGCTGGGGATCAGAAAGTGCCGCCTTTGTTAAGAAATTGGAAATGGAACTGTTGACAGTCTTTTTCACTCTATAAAGATGATGTATATAAAGCTGACTTACCTCCCCAAAAAGAAAGCAATATAGAAGATAGAACTGTTTAAATTAACAAACTGGAAGAGGAACATCTTCAGGGCAAAACTGTTTTCCCATTCTGATTCTGTTCGAGGATATTCTAAAAGGAACATATAGTTTGTTTACACAGATGAGGTGAATGGCAAGAAATGTGGGCACAAAATCAGAAGCCACATTTAAGTTCTGGTTCAGTCATTGGTTAGTTCTGTGAGGCACGCAGTAAAATGCCTGTCAACTGTGAATGACAATATTTGCTGTACAGAGCTGATGAAAAGTACCAATGAGATCATCTGCAGACCTTTCTCCACAGTTCCAAAAATATGATGCCTGATATTAATATCTATAGGTTTTCAGGACTCTGCGTTACTGTCATTTAGAAATAACTATAAATGTTAAATCAGTCTTTCACCCTGTCTAGCTAAATTGTCCATAGGGTTCTTCGAAGGATGGATATTTCCTGAGGCAGACTTAGTGAATACTTAAAGAGAGAAATGAGGGCTACATCCCTCAGAAGAGCTGAGTTCTTATCTCAGCTTTACACCCAACTGCTGGCCATCTCAGGCAGGTCTCTACATGTTTTCTGTGATAAGTTTTATCATCTATGAAATAAGGAATTTACATGAGATGATTTCAAGAACCCTTCCAACTCTCACAGGGTATGGCACTAGGACTCTTAAAACAAAAGATAATGAGAGAGATTGGATGAAGATGACAGCATGAATAGCCTCTACTCTTACCCAGTATTCAAATAAATGACAGAAAACGTATATACACTGTGTGGCCAGATTATTATGACCACCTGATATCTGTAGGCAAATTAGCTATAATTTCGCACTGAAGTTGCTAGAGGGCCAGACCATTATAAATAGGGAAGCAGGTTGTTTCCCACAACAGTCTAAGTGATTTTTTTTCTGAAGAGATGAGTAAACAAAGCGATTTAACAGCCTTTGAACGTGGGATATATTTGAACGTGAGTGGCCAGATTATTATGGCCACCTGACGTTTGTAGGCAAATTAGCCGTACACTGCATCGTATGGGATATGGAAGCCGAATGCCTGTTCAAACACCTTTACTGTCTGCAGTTACCAAGAAAAAAATGCCTCCAATTCACACAGGAACACAAGGATTGGACAGTCGAGCACTGCAAAAAAGTCATGTGTTCCTATGAATCACATTTCCAGTTGCAGCATGCAGATAGCAGTGAGAATTTGGCAGAAACAGCATGAAAGCATATACCCCACATGCATGAGTACAACCCTTCAAGCTGGTGGGGGCAGTGTTATAGTTTGGGGCATGTTTTCCTGGCATGATTGGGGCCCTTTATTTCATGTGGAACAATGTCTGAATAGCACAATATACTTAAGTATCATTGCTGATCAAGTTCATCTTATCATGTTGATGGCATATCCCAATGGAGATGGATTCTTCCAACAAGACAATGCGCCATGCCATGGTGCTCGTATTGTGCAGGAGTGCTTTCAAGAACATGAGGGAGACTTTACCTTGCTTAGGTGGCCCCCACAATCACCAGATATCAATCCAATTAAGCATTTGTGGGACGAAGTTAAAAGAGCCATCAGGCAGCTGGTTCCACACAACCATCAAATCTCACAGAACTGGACAGTGCTATTCATCAGGCATGGTGTCAGATTCCTCACATCACCTTTCAACATCTCATGGAGTCAATGCCAAGAAGAATCCCACAGTATTGAAGGTAAAATGTGGCCCAATGAAGTACTGATGGGGTGATCATAATAATCTGGCCACGTTCAAATATATTCCACATTCAAAGGCTGTTAAATCGCGTTGTTTACCCATATCTTCAGGAAAAAATCACTTCTACTGTCATGGTAAACAACCTGCTTCCCTATTTATAATGGTCTGGCCTTCTAGCAACTTCAACTCGAAATTATAGCTAATTTGCCACAAACATCAGGTAGTCATAATAATCTGGCCGCTCAGTGTATATACATCTAAAATACTGTAATATAACTGAAGAATTCAAGAAAGGTAGAAAATTAAATGGGATCTAATTCAGCGGTTCTCAACCTGTGGGTCACGACCCCTTTGAGGGTCGAACGACCCTTTCACAGGGGTCACCTAAATACATCCTACATATCAGATATTTATATTATGATTCATAACAGTAGCAAAATTACAGTTATGAAATAGCAATGAGAATAATTTTATGGTTGGGGGTTACCACAACATGATGAACTGTATTAAAGGGTCATGGCATTAGGAAGGTTGATTCTAATTTAAGAAAAATAAAATACGCCAAAATGTAGGCAAGAGTCAATCATAGAATAAAGAGGGAATAGTTCCCAGGGAACTTCAAGCCCAAAGCGAGTAGGCTGCAGAAATAGAAGACATCCACAGAGTGACTGGTTGGTGGGCACTGTGACAGCACTCAGGAAAGTGGACATTTTCTCACAGGAGTATGTACTGTGGTGTTCCTGGTTCTTAGCACAAATAACTGTTCTGTTTCACACTATTAATTAAGGTACCCCACACTACTTCCTTAGATTTGCTGCCATCCTGGGTATAAGTTCTTTGAAATAAAATAAATATAGGTAATCAGAGCTGGAAGAATGCTTTGAGACAATCCAGTTCAATTGCTTCATTACCCAGCTGAAGACACTTTAGCTCAGATAATGAAATGTTATTCCCATTTATTGAACACTTGTCGTGTATCAGGCAGCCAATCTACAATGGTGAAATAGGATCTGTTCTCATTCTCATTTTCCCAATGAGGAAATTGAGACTCATAAAGAGGAGGCAGAACAGAGGGAAGAGAAGGAGGGGGAGTAGGAGGAGAAAGAATGGGGAGAGGAGAAAACTTGCTCATAGTCACATAATGTCCTAGTGACATAATCATTTAGCTCTAGAGCATGAACTAGAGCCCAGTTGTCCCCTCTATACAATTTCCTTCTATTATCATTTGTCCTTGTAACTACATTACAGGAGAAGTAATATAGTACAGTGGAGTTATATAGTTACTCCAACAAGTGGAGTGTGTCACATCTACATTTACATTCTACTTATTTAATTATCTTGTTTCATAATCCATAAAAGAAGGATCCTACTGTCATAGATATATGGTTACAACGAAACAAAATGATGAATGAGAATTGTTTAGTGCAATGCCTGGGATCTGGTGAGTTCTCAAACAATAAAAGATAGCTACTCAAATAGCTCTGTTATAAAAATTCTATCCCCCGAACTGGAGGGTCAAACATCAAGCTAAAATACAGAAAACAAAATATCTTTCTGACATACAAGGTTTCAAAAAATTTACTTTCTAGGGAGCAAGACAAGGAATAAAGCCAAAACAGATGGCGATAGAGGATCCTGAAAGTAGTATCTAACTGACAAATAAAGGTAAAGGAATTCCCAGAGCACTGGTGAAAGCAAGAATAGATGCGGCTGACCACAAGCCTAAAGGGTAAACCATTGAGACTGGAGCAGACAGTGGGTTCAGGAAGGATAATTCTGAGAAGAAAATAAATGAGTAGAATTCTTGATATTTTTTTAATATATTTTGAGAGAATTTAGAGTTGTTGCAGAAAGTTTGGGATAACTTAAGAAAAATATGTAGAAAATTAAGCAAAATGAGCTTTTTCTTACCGTGCCTTACTTAGATAGGAAAACAGAAATTTAGACACAGTGATGTGAACATCAATAACTAATCTGGCTAAAAATGCTGATGTGTACTTCAGAGAAATAACAGTTGTGTATACAGGGGATGGATAGGGAAGTATGTGAAGACAGGACACTGCGGGGAATATTGTGACCTAAGTTGTCATTGTAACTGGAAGGCAATAGCTGTCTAAAGCAGAAAAATCCAAAAATGTCAGTAGAGGCCATGTTATTTAGAAACTGATAAAATTGGTAAAATGTAATCTGCTGGGGACATAAAAAATAAGAATGGGTAATGTGGCAAAGGACAGGTTTTCACTATAAATCTTTTAATATTATTTTCCCTTTAAATTATATATATGAACAATAAACAAATAAATGTATAAATAGTGTACATGCTGTAAAATATTTTGAAAAAATAATATCGGGGTGGAAAAACAAAAAATTGAAAAGGTAGAGGAGAAAAACATTTCAACGTAAGAAGAACCAAATTTGCTGATTCTCTATACTTACTCAATATAGTCCAACATCTTATGGTATTTCTTTCACTTTTATTGACAATTATATAACTAAAGTTGATATTAAAAATACTAAAGTACATAAACCAACTATAAGCTGATAGGCCCTAATAAACTATTCTTCCAGTAAGGAGTGAAGAAAAATAATCTTACCTAAATTAGTGAGAAGATAAGCAATTTTTTCATAAGCCTGTAATAAGAGAACAATAGTTACTATTATTGTTTTTTTTAGAAAAGACTGTATTTACATAATCAAAGAAACATCTAAAGTGTATTCTACAAAGTATCTGCATTTTTATTAACTAAGAGCATATTTTTAGGCTAGTGTTTTCATATACACAAACAACGCATACAATATAAAAGTGTTGTAAATATATGATTTCTGAAATAACAAAGTCTCTTTTGTTATTTCCATTTTATAAATAAAGGAAATGAGACTGGGATTTGATTATCAAATTATACGTACTTTTTTTTTTTTTTTTCTACACTGGGGGGACTAAGTGGAAGCTTGATTTCTTTAATATTGATAAAACATTTTCCAAATAATGACAAAGACTGAAAATTTGCATTTCTAAAGAACAAAATTGGTTTGGTAGTTATTTGAAACAAGATTCATAAGTCAAATCTGTTTAATCTATAAGCTAGCCAGGCACATGCACAACAGATTTTTATAACATTTTTTATCTTTTGCCACCTTCTCCCTGCCCTGACAAGCTCTGTCTACAACTCATGCAGACTCAAGGAAAGAAAACATCCTATATAATAAAAGCTTAATATGCTAAGTGTCCAGTTGGCCATTCAATCAATTAAAGCATAATATGCTAATGATATGCTAAGGCTGCTCAACTGCTCGCTTGATGTGCACTGACTTCCAGGGGGCTGATGCTCCAACTGGTAAGTTAGGTTGCTGCTGGTGTCCAGCTGATCGGGACTGAGCCAGATGGGCCAGACATGCCCTGGAGCCCTCCCATGGCCCCTCCTTGGCTGGCCAACCTCCCGCATCCCTCCCTGGCCCCAACTGTGCACCAGTGGGGTCCCTCGGCCTGACCTGCACCCTTTCACAATCCAGGCTTGAGAGACTTCTCCCACCCCAGTGCATGAATTTTGTGCATCAGGCCTCTAGTGTTTTATAATAGTCCAAGTAAATATAGTTGGGAAAATATATTTTCTACAGACAGTAGGATATTATGTGTTTGTGGATATATGTGTTTCCATATAAATATTACTATGTAACCCTGTAACTCTACAAGTTATTTTTTAAATTTCAATAACTCTGCTTGCTATCATGCAAAATTAAAAGGTAGGTATCTGGACACTTTAAAAGTTGTTCACTTCCCTTATCTGTTCTTTCAAATGAACTATTGTGATTATTCATCTTAGTCATGATTCAAACCTACTTTGTCCTAAGATCTAAAGTGTCATGTTGAGATTGAAAGATTATATTGAGTACAATAGTCTCATTATCTCTCTTGTGTAGGTGCTTTTATTTATTATTATTCTGAAGTATACACACAAGTAAATTTTAGGACAAGATTAGCTTGAATTCATGAGCACCTGATTGCAAAATATTATTTCCCCCACCCTATTTATCACGTCAAATGATTATAGAAGAATCTCCAAAAAATGTAAGACTTGTCAATCAATAAATACTACTTAAGTGGTATTGTGCCTCTAGCACTGATTTGAGTGCTCTCTCTGGGGTTAGTAGAAAATTTTATTTAAATATCCACCATTCAGAGTATTTGCCTGGTACCAAGCAGTGCTTTATGTATACTATAATTTGCTAGTCCTTGTAACAATTTCATCAAATAGGTCTAATGATCCCATTTTACAGAAGAGGAAACCAAGGTTTCAAATATCAGGTTCCTTGTCTGAGATGACACTACTAAGTAAGTAACAAAGTTAGCATTTGCACAATGGATCTCTTGTTCCATCTGCGCAATCTATGCCTTGTCACATAAACTATTTCAGATTTTTGTTTTAATTCTTAGCACATAGAACCTGTCTGCAGGCCTGGGATGGTGAGGTCTGAAACTGATGCCCCAAGGGAGCACAAAAATGTTTAGAAGAATGTTATGAATCACAAAAGATGCTCATCTACTTCTGGAACTATTACTCTTGTGATGCTTTCTGGGGCACTTTGGAACCTGAATCATCCAAGACCCAGATGCTAGCCAGCTGGGACCAGCATGAGGATGACTCACAAAATCTGGCCATGCAGAGTGACTCTGAAACCACCACAAAGTCACAAAGTGCAGGAAGAGCTATAATGTGAACACATCCAACTGTATGGTGCATGACAGCAATTATTTTGACAGGAGATATATATATATATATATATATATATATATATATATATATATATATATATATATATATATATAGAGAGAGAGAGAGAGAGAGAGAGAGAGAGAGAGAGAGAGAGAGAGAGAGAGAGAGATATGAAATGAATATGTTTTTGGGGAAAGAGAAAATAAGGAGGGTCAGTATTAACTGTCTGGCCACCACATTTACTATATATAGAGAGAATACTCTTTCATGGGATTCAATGCCAGTGGCCAGAGAAAAATGACACACACATATGCAATTGGTCAGCAGACGAACATTACGATAGAAAGATAATGGCTTTGTGAATAGAGAGTGGTGGTGGGCACGGAGTATTATCGTAGAGACTGGTCAGGGAAGCCTCTCCAACAGGGTGGCATTTGAGCAAAGAGCTGCATGAAATGAGGGAGCCAAGCAAAGCTCTGTACCAAGTTCATTGGAGACCCAGGAACAGCAGCTGCAATTACCCTGAGGCAGGGATGCAGTTAGTGTGTCTAATGAAGGGCACGGAAGTTAGAGGACAGGAGTGGAGGCAGTAAATAAGCAAAATAGGAAGAGATGAGTCAGAGGGTCCTCAGAGGGAAACAGTATTTCAAGGCCTGGGAGGCCATGGTAAGGATGTGCATTTTGAGCTTCCCACTAATGCTTTGTTTTGAGGTGTTATGCACGAATCAGTTGGGGAAAATAAGAATGGTAAAGGCAGGGAAAGGACAAGGTTGTTGTGAAGGGGCCTATTAAGGAGTTCCACACTTGTTTTATTCTTTCTTTCGTTCTTTCTTTTTTCACTGTTCAATGCATGTTTACTATTATTTATTTTATTTTTTAATCTTTATTATTGAAAGTATTAATATGTCCCCTTTTTCCCCCATTGACCCCTTCTAGCCTACTCCTGCCCCTCACCCCAGGCCTCCACCACACTATTGTCTGTGTCCATGGTTTATGCATATATGCATACAAGTTCTTTGGTTGATCTCTTCCCACCCACTCACTGCACTTGTTTTATTAGTCTTTGTTTCTGAGTTAGAGTCTCACCATCTAACCTTCTGTAAAAATAAGCTCCAAATAAGCTTTCACAGAATCAAAAGATTGCTTTTCCTGAGTAATGCACCTTTTTTGACTTTCTAGAAACTGTGGACATAGACATGAACAACCTAAGCAAACACACTTTTTAAAGAGCCAGCCATTTCATTAAAAGAGTCCGTTGGTATTACCTCCTTTCTAGGTTAAGATGTGTGGCCCAACTCTTTGATCCACTCTATTCCCTAATAACCTGCATTGTAATTGGTCACCAGTGGTAACTAGGTGTTAAGGAAAATTAGGTACATTCTGAGATCTTCAGTGATCAGGCCCATGAAAGAAACAGGAATGTATGCTCTGGGTTCTAAGGATGGAAAGAGATCAATAACATGGGAGAGTCCAGACTAGCACAGACTACTTACATTAGCCAAATGTATTCAGGGCTTTTTGCTGTTGCTGTTACAGTGCACTCATTACATGTTACATGCACTTTAAAGGAGTTTATTCTTTTATTGACCATGTTGAAATGGCTTGGTTGGCTTAATCCCAGATATTTCAAACTACAAGAGTACCTCTACTATGACTACACGTTAATCATGAGGCCAGACAGCTGTAACCTATTCTTAAATTAATTAGGGTATAATTGACAAGCAACAAGAATATACATTTTGGAATAATTGCATTATTTTAATTTTTCATTAAAATATCCTTGGAAATATTTCCTGATATGATGGTAACATTTATGTAACAGTAATCTTGCTACCTTTAAATAACACAGCATTTTTATGAGTGGCAAAATAAAGAAGAAAAAAAGGTGGGATTAATAAAGAGCGACTCATGGTTCCAAATCCTGGCCTTGTGGGCTTTTAGCTATGTGCCTCATAAAGAGATGTTAAAAATAGTAAGTTAGAGTTTTGATTATTGTTAGATTATTTCCAATTATCTTTGGAAATGTGTCTGACCTTGGCTATGGATCTATACTTAGATCCCTTGAATCAGAATCACTTGTATTTTTAAAATATAGATTGCCGAGCTCCACAAAGGAGATCCTGAGTGGAACTTTGGATTTGTCATTTTGCAAGTGACTCAGCTGATTTCAAGCATAGTAAGAGCAGAGAACATTCCTTAAGTTACTCTCTTGATCTTTAAGATGAACGTGTAATCAAATTTTGATTATTTTAACCCCTGTTTTTATCCCAAATATTTACTTAGGGATACCATCATGTATCTGTTCTTAAATCTTAAGATAATGTATATTATTTGATTACTAGTTTGAATGAACATAACGAGTGCTGCAAACTTGGAAGACACTGAAAACATAATTTCAGTAACAAATAATTTTGAACACATTATTTGGAGATACTAGGATATTTGGAGAATAAAATAAGTAAGATACATTTTAGATATAAATTGCCTAGGTAGTAGTCAGGGATCTGGAGATACAAAAATGAGGAAGTTATTAAGAAGTTTACACCCTGACAGAGGCAGAGGGACATGCCTGTAACAGAAGAGTATTCGCAAGAGGGATTGTTTCCTTCCACCAGGAGAATCTGATAAGGAGGGAGAATAAGCTCCTCCGTCCACCTTGTGAGGAGAATGTACACAAAGAGACATTATTCAGTGACCCATAACTAGAATTTTCAAAGATGAAGAGATATTCTTCAAGAAGTCAAAAGAAAACACACACACAAAACAGCAGATAGAGGAAGCACTGCGAACTAAGAGGCAGGGTTGTAAAATAGCAGAATGCCAGGGAGCAAGCAGAGTGCTTTTGTAACTGTAGTGCAGCCCATGACAGAGAGGGAGAAACACTCCTTTGGACCAGAAGATAAAGGAAGGATGGCTTTAAATAATGGAGGGACTCGTGTGCCATGAAAATGAAGTTAGAATGTATCTCAGGGGCGATGGCAATCTGTGGAGCAGTTTCCAGTACAAAATAAAATGATCAAATGCCGCTTAGAAAGATCCTTCCAACAGTAAGGTGCTAGGGAGAAATAAAGAGTTGAAAATAGAGGCAGGAAGACTAATCCGTTACAAGGTTGCTGCACCAGTCCAAGTTAGAAGTGTCCCAAGTAGTAGTGATGATGGTGAGGAGGGAAAAGATGAGAGAGATGCTATAGAAGCAAAATTTATCACCTTCACTGATATGATAGAGGAGAAAAGAAATGCATGAAGAATGACACAAGGTTTCTGCCTGTGCACATTAAACATTGAAAGTTCCTTATTTAATCAAAAATGTTTGGTTGGTTTAAACTATTTTGCCAAGCCTACATGCCATAATTTCATGAATTATAGCTGAAAAGCACATTCGATTAATAAAATATTTTTACTGAGGCCAAGTCCCTCATTCAAGGGATATGGAAGCACAGGGATCACAGAGTAGAGCTATCAAAAACCGAAAAGCTGTATATTTAGTGTTGGTTCAAAAATAACAAGTAGCATTTGGTTTTCTAAGTGAATCTTTTTAATGGTATAGTTTTTTAAAGAGTCTGGCATTTTGATATTAATTATTTTAATCTATACATGTTTAAACCCTGATATTAATCCTGCATGCTCAAGTGAGTCAGAAGGGCTATTTAGTCATCTGTGAAGTATCTTAACATCCTGAGTAGGGAGGGAATGCATGAATTCAGGAGAGAATTGTCGTTTTACACTGATAAAATCTGAGGAATATAACAGTCTTTTCACATTTGTTGAGTTGGCATTGAGTTCACTTCTTTTATGCTAAATCCATTTTTAAATCTTCTGAGTTAATTCAAAAGCAAAGAAGTATTTATGGCCGATTCCACTTTCAATCATCTTTTAATCTTTGTGCTGAAATCAGCCTAACAAATAAACATTTAGAGAAAAAAAAAGGGAAAAAGACACATGACAACAGTATGGTGATTGCCAGAGGAAGAAGGGTGGGAGGAGGTGGAAAAAGGTAAAGGTGGTGGTGGGGATAAATGGTGATGGAAGGAGACTTGACTTGGGGTGGTAAACATATAATACAATATAAAGGTGGTATATTGAAGAAGTGTATACCTAAAATCCGTATACTTTTATTAACCAATGTTATCCCAATAAATTCAATTAAAAAAAAAAAAAAAAAAGGAAAGTCAGTTCTGTCTTCTCCCAGCAACTATGGATGATTATTACAGCACTAGGCAGTTACTCCTGTCTTTAATTAAATAGAACTAGTGGAATTTTGAGCATCTGAAATGATTGTTTTTAGGACAAAAATAGTACTATCTTCACCTCCCTATTGAGGTCTTACTTCCATAAGTAGAGATACACTCCATTTAGTTCAGTCTCTGTTATCTGGGAAATGCATTTGTTTGGAAGAAAGAATATATTAAGCCTCATCATATATAGAAACTTAGTGAGAACAAGCTGCATGAGAACTTTCTGCCAGAGAGGACTATATGTATGAGGGTCAAATGAGATTCTAGGGAAGGGGGTAACAGGCTAGGAACTGGATGTGGAGCAGGGTCAGAGTTTAAGAGATTGGTGATTAAGGAGCGACAGCAATAATAGAATACGAGAGTCTGGAACAAAATGGAAACCTCAGCCAAATTCAATTTTTGCAATAGGAGTGCTTTTTATATGGAAAATGTTTGAGGATAAAAGTTTCTATTTTTTCAAATGCAGATCTGATCACAACAAGTCCTTCAGTTTAACTGAAAAGAGCTTGGGTGGGAACTAAGGCTTGAACCCTGGATCTGCAGGTTCTGTTCTCAAAGCTGTCATGCTTGTTTTCCCAAGCAAAAGTTCATTAACCGCATTTGGCTTCTTCGTCTTGTCTGTGAAGTATTTTCCTTCTTTAAAGATATTAGGCCAGGTCATTAATTCAGTCAAGATGTTTTTGAAGATCAGTAGGTCTTTGGAACAAGTTGTCAAATACAGGAACACAGGGTTCTCTTTTGAAGATGGGGAATAAATAGACATGAAACCATTAACATTGATTATCTTCAATGGGTACAATTAGTTTATGGTAGGAAGGGAGATGAGTGGCATTTTGGATCATGTCAAGTAACTTTTTTAATATTTTTAATGTTTTTGTACTGTTAATAACAATGTATCCGTAATCCAAAGTTAAGAAAAGATAAAAATGACAGACTTTAAAAAGGAACAACTAGGAAGACTAAAAATTAGCATAATAGTTGAGTCCTGTATGAACTAATTAAAATTTCAAATTTCCTTATATTTATACATTTATTTGATAAAAAGATATAATATGACAACTTTTTTGTGCTCTTTTCACAGATCACTCTGAGTGCTTAAAACTTCATGAATCAGTAATAGATAACATTTAAAGAAATAAGAGTGAGAACTTATATATAAATGCAGAGTTGAGCTGAAGAATTTAAAAAGACCAAAGGAAAAATTATCAGCATTTCTAACTGAGGGACTTAAGGAATATAAACTAACTTTATTATTTAAAATGAGAAAAATAGGGAAATAAAGAAAACGTTGGTATTTTGAAAGAAAGGAAATAGAATACAGACTTAAAAATAAGAATAAACTTTTAAAATAATTAAGGGCAACAAAGAGAGAGTTAACATTCCTTGACCTATTTTCTTAATATATTCCATAAATGTATGTTTCACAGACACGTCTTGCAATTTCAAGACAAACAGCATACACTTCTGTGCCTCTTTATATCTGTAGGTTGAATTTCTTCAAATGATGATCCACTTTCTGCAAGGATCATCTCTTCTTCCCTTTGAGTGTTTGATCTATTATCACAACCCCTGCTGCACCTCCCCCTCCTCAATTTCAGATGCAATTGATGACTTCCTTCTTATCTTACTTAGGACTTTCTGTGTTTCAACTGTGAGGTAATTTTCATCGTGTCTTGGTGCCTATTTTTCCACTAGTCAATAAGATAATGGGTAGCAGCACTATGACCAGTCATTTTTATGTCAACCAACTTACTAATAAATGGATTTAAGTTAAGATCAGGCTGGCTGACTGCTAGTGTTGCCTAGAAATAAATACATTGGCCAGTTAGCTTCCTTTTCCTAAGATAATGGGGCTCAACCACAATCAAATCTGTCTACTGGAAAACCCTCATAATATAATGATGTTGTTAGAAATGAGATCTTTCACCATCTACCATAAGAATATTATCATCAGTATAAGAATCTAAAATGGCTATGCGATGAATGGTCCTCCTTCAATGAGGTAACTTTGAGCAATGCACAACCTATACTATCATATAAACTTCCCAGTCCTAGTACTATATTTTTTTCAGTGTTTATTGTTCACTTTAATTATGAGCCAAAGGCATAAACTAAAATGTTGTATGACTTATTTTAAGAAACTGTAAACAACATTCTCCTTTTACAAATGAAAATGAACCTGAAGAAAGCAGACTCCAGTGGAAGATATTAACTATAATCCTTGTGTGAAAACTTACTCATCGATTACAGTCACTGTTCACTTTTCTCTTAAGGCCTTCTCTGATTATTTTTAAGTTAAATGGCAAATGGTCCTAAGCCTCTCCAGGCTAAATAAACATATAATATCAGTGTCAATTCATATTTGGCTTTAAATACGTATTACTGGTATGTAATATCAACATCATTATTGTAGTACTGCTATTTATATGAATTATCTCATTATGTATATATACTAGCACTGACACTTAATCCTATATAATAAAATGGTAAAATGCAAATCAACCGAATGGCAGAATGACCAGTCACTATAATGTGCACTGACCACCAGGGGGCAGATGCTCAATGCAGAAGCTTCCCCCTGGTGGTCAGTGCATTCTCACAAGAGGAGCGCCACTCAGCCACAAGCTGGGTTGATGGCTGGCAAGTGCAGCAGTGGTGGTGGGAGCCTCTCTCTCTTGCACTGCAGTGCTACCGGGAGTGGGCCTAAGCCATCAGTTGGACATCCCCCAAGGGCTCCCAGACTGCTAAAGGGCACAGGCAGGGCTGAGGAGAACCCCCACACACAAGTGCATAAATGTTGTGCACTGGGCCTCTAGTATATGTATGATTTGGAGCAAGTTTTTAAGCTTTCCAAATCTCAGTTTCCTCCCTTACCTAATAGAGAGAATATTGGCCTTGTGGTGGTGTTGGATAAATTGAAGATATTATCCTAAATGTGCCAATCAGTATCTCCTGTCTTCAGACACAGAGAAAATAGAACAATGCCATCCATAAACCCTGCTAAAGAGGTAGGCCTAGGCCTAATATTATCCTCTCAGCTATAGACACTGGTTCACAAGTCAAAAAGTGTATATGATGTTAAATAAATCAGGTGCTGTCTTTGAGAAAATAGCACATTGAAATAACTGGATGATCCATGTTAAATAAATTACAGAAAGCTGATCATCATGATCATGTAGTTAGAGCCAAAGAAGAAAGCATGGGGATACGGCACACTAGACTATGAGAAAAAGACAGGGCATGGCTAGGCAAAGATAGCTATCTTCCTGAAAGAGCAGAGCAGACATGCAAATAGAAGCACTGACAATAGGGGAGGGAGGGAGGGAAGGAGGGAGGGAGAGGGAGAGGGAGGAAGGAAGGGATGGAGAGAAGGGGAGGGGGGAGAGAAAGAGAGAGAGAGAGAGAGAGAGAGAGAGAGAGAGAGAGAGAGAGAGAGAGAAGAGAAGAGAAGAGAAGAGAAGAGAAGAGAAGAGAAGAGAAGAGAAGAGAAGAGAAGAGAAGAGAAGAGAAGAGAAGAGAAGAGAGAAGAGGGAAGAGAGGAGAAGAAAAGAGAAGCGAGAGAAGGGAAAAGAAAGAAAAATGCTAGTTCCAGAGAAAGAAAAATGGAGTAACCCTTCACTTTCAAGATGTTCCTTTACCTTTCCAATAAATTCTCCTCTGGGTTTAAATCTGTTGGGAGGTTTTTTAACCGAAACACTTCCTTACTTGAGTGAAAGGAAGATAGTATCTTTCTAGCACACACTAGACATTTAAGAATGGTCACCCATCAAACTATAAACTCAAGGGAAAGGAATTTTGATATTATAACTATTATTTATTTTAATTTAAAGGAATCTATCATCTGAACCATATGGATAAAATAGTTCCTGCTAAACTGAATAGTCTTTGCCAGAGATGTGGCCTGCTCTTATTTTGGCTTCCTGTAAATACAATCTAAGTGTAAAGGAAACATAGACTTCTGTGCCTTTGCACATATTGAAAAATTGTAAACACTTACCAGATTCAGAACCATGATGATTACAAAATTGATACAGACAGCAGCAGCAGATGTTGCAAACTGCCAGTGTTGTTTGATGAAATTCCATTTGAATGATGCAAACTGTTCCATGACGACCAGGCGATACACCACCACTGCAAACACTGCAGTGATCACCAAAGAAATCTATGGCGTGGAAGACAGAAGAGACAGCAGCGTTTTGTACCATTAACAAGACAGGAGCGAAAGTAAGATCACAGACCAGTACACGGCCACCCAAGCTGAAGACAGTTATTTTTCTAAAAACAAATACATACGTTTCAGTTTTCCTTTAAGGAACTAAGCTACTTGAGCGTCAAAATAAGTAGTGTAAGATTTAAGTTGTTGTCCTGTGATACAATTACCACACTAAAATGAAAATTTTGTTTAAATTTCTACTATTAAATGGAATACTTCATTTTAAAACAAGATAACTAATTTGTCAGGGCAACTCATATCATTTCCGTTTTACCTTAGATGATCTCTGTTTCTTCCACAGAGTGTTTTACTTAAGGATATGCACAAACTCCCTTTGTGACCTGCAGTGATTTTTATTCCATTTAATGGTGTGTATTGCCAAAGCATTGAACAGGATGCAGTTTCTGGCATCATCTGGGTCACAAAATGAGCTGGCATCCTAAAAGTTCCTTCTAGCCTTGGAAGCCCACAACATTCTGATATTAATGGTTATACTTTACCATGAAGAATATTCCTGATATAGAAACAAGAAGACGACTGACTTTGTCTGAAGAAGGCTGATGTGGCTCAGGTTTTCCACTAATGGGATTCACTCTCTCCATCTTGTAATATTTTGCTTCAAACTGAGGACGGAGTGTTTCCTATGAGAGAAATTTACAGTTACCTAAATATCAAAGTAAAAAAAAAATGTTTAAAATTTTACCTGAGTTGATACAACATTCCTGCATTTCGGCCTACTTTTATATCAAGTCTTGGCAAAGTACCATATTTTGAAAAATAAGATGTAAAATTACTTTCAAAATAACACTAAATTATATTGTAATTAGCCCAACTTTCCAGTAATATAGTTTAAGAAAAAATCATAAAAAGGATTTGAAAAAAATTACATGATCTCATCAGTGATTTTTTTTTTCAAATAAGAAATCTTATTAGTCATAAATCATCAAGGGAAAGTCTAATTGTGTTTATCTGCTTCCACTTTAGACGTTAAGAGCAATGAACACTTGTCTGCAATATTTGTAAACCCAGTTTCCTTATCTTCTGTTTCCTAACTTCTTACCTCTTCTTCTTCCCATTCAATAAGGTCCCAAGTATAGGTCAGTGTACTTCTTCTTCTTTTCCAAAACTCCAGGAAGACTGTGGCTATAAATAATAATAACATTATTATAATTATTTACTCAACTGCATTATGTTCTTTCAGCATTGCTCTTCTTCTTTGGATTGATGCATTTTCACCATATTATTGAATTATTAAAATTAATTAAATTCACAGTAAATTCATTCAATTGGAATTTTGTTTTTTCTCACCCTGTTCTCCCTGTCTCTGTACACTCATTCCTAGAGAGGTAGTAATTTTTTCATTGGATTAAATAATTGGAGATTTCTGTTAGAATGATCTATCAAAGTGATGCTATGAGATATCAATATTGGTGAACAAATATTTATGGTTCTTTTTGACTTGTACATACTTATTCAAAATTATCTAAAAGGTCTAAATAAAGCCTTCTCCAGGAGTGACAATAAAGGCCAGGCAGGTCTTTTCCAAGATTCTGAGAGGAGGGGGATAAAATGGGGAAGAGAGAGGAAAAGAGCAAGGTTATCATGTCTCAGGCAATTTCTGCTCAACAAGTAGGGTGCTGCGCATTAATTTGAGCATGCAGTTTGGCCAAAGGTAGGTATAATTGATACTGACAGCAGTATGCTTTTGGTGTTTCCCATTACATTGGTATGCTCTGGAAACAGAGAAATTATTGACTTCCTCCAGAAAAAATAGGATAAAAAAAACAGTTCTTATGTTTCAGAACTCTTAAAAGTTATTCAATTAACTATAAATTTATCAAATAAAAATCTCTAAACATTCAAAGTAGAGGTAATCACTCGGCTGACATTGCTGCTAAGTTAGCAGCATTGAAATAATCATATCCCCTAATGAAAACTATGCCACCAGTTGAGACAAGTGGGGATATAAAATATAACATTATGGCCCTAACCGGTTTGGCTCAGTGGATAGAGCATTGGCTTGAGGACTGAAAGGTGCCAGGTTCAATTCCAGTCAAGGGCCTATGCCTTGGTTGTGGGCACATCCCCAGTAGGAGGTGTGCAGGAGGCAGCTGATCAATGTTTCTCTCTCATCAATGTTTCTAACTTTCTCTCCTTCTCCCATCCTCTCTGTAAAAAATCAATAAAATATATTTAAATATATATATTTAATATAAAATATATTTAAATATATATAT